>SJYV01026428.1:143206-252846 GCA_006410875.1 Neotragus pygmaeus | reverse complement strand
AATGCTGAGTTGTGCCTCAGCTGGCTTGCTGGCTGCTGTGTGTATGGTGTGGATACTCTGTTTTGCTCATCTTGAGCTCTTGGGAAGGTGAGGCCATTAGAGAGATCTGGGAGGCTCCACATGTCTGCTTCTCTGCAGAGAAGCACTTCCCACTGTAACTGCTGGGCTCCTAAATAAACCTAGAAATGGCCAAAGGCTTTATTAGCTACTCTGTCTTTTCCTCAGGGCAAGTCACTAGCATCTTTACACTTGATAGGATCCTAAATGCTAAATGGGCCCAAAACTGTAAAGTCACTCAGTGAACAATATGTTAAATACTGGGCAGTGAGCTCGAGCCTCATTTCTGTCGTGTCCCCGAGTATCTCTGGGGGACTTGGTTTTTGAGTTGATGTGTCTGATTACATCAAAGCTCGAGGTGATTAAACTGTGTGTAGAGCGGCTTCATTAGGTCTGGGGACAGTGGGTACTTAATAGAGGAAATGCTTCCTCTTTCCCCAGTCGGCTGGCCGCTTGATGCGGGCCATCTTTGAAATTGTCCTGAACCGAGGCTGGGCGCAGCTTACAGACAAGACCCTGAACCTCTGCAAGATGATCGACAAACGCATGTAAGTCCCGGCGAGCTGGAAGCTTGTCCTGGGTTGGGGGTGCTCGGGCTGAGGGCCTGGTGGGAAAGCCTTAGAGCGCACCCTGCCGTGTGATGTGGGCACCGGGGTGGAAGTTGAGACCAAGAAGGTCCCGTTTCCTTCCTGGACAGGTGGCAGTCCATGTGCCCTCTGCGCCAGTTCCGGAAACTCCCTGAGGAGGTTGTGAAGAAGATTGAGAAGAAGAACTTCCCCTTCGAGCGTCTGTACGACCTGAATCACAATGAGATAGGTGTGTGGGAAGCCGTCTTCCCTCCTCACCTGCACAGCTCAGGTGTCCCCCTGTGCCTGCTTCCCTGTTCCGGCCCCAAGCCCTGCACTTGCGTGTCTTGTCCCGTTAGTGCTAGGCTCCTTGCCCTTGGTCTCAGAGCTTTGAGTCCCCTGGGCCCCACTGCGTGGAGGGAAGAGCCCGTGCCTGGAGTGGGCCCCGCCCACTTCCCTCAGGGCCGGGTTTGCCAGACCGGCCATCAGGCTGGGCTGCAGCCGCGTGCCCCTCGTGTCCTCACAGGCGAGCTCATCCGCATGCCCAAGATGGGGAAGACTATCCACAAGTACGTCCACCTCTTCCCCAAGCTGGAGCTGTCGGTGCACCTACAGCCAATCACGCGCTCCACCCTGAAGGTGGAGCTGACCATCACGCCCGACTTCCAGTGGGACGAGAAGGTCCAGCTGGGAGCGCCAGGGGCGGGCCTCGGGGCCTGGAGGCGAGCGGGGCGGGAGGGTGAGCCCCCTACCCAGCCCTCGGCTCATGTTGCCATACTCGTACGCGGGCGGGCAGGTCCACGGCTCGTCGGAGGCCTTCTGGATCCTTGTGGAAGACGTGGACAGTGAGGTGATCCTGCACCATGAGTACTTCCTGCTCAAGGCCAAGTACGCCCAGGACGAGCACCTCATCACGTTCTTCGTGCCCGTCTTTGAGCCGCTGCCCCCTCAGTACTTCATCCGTGTGGTGTCTGACCGCTGGCTTTGTGAGTGCGCCTGCTCTGCGGGGTCCTTGGGGCCAGGTTCCCCCTGGGGCTCTTAGACGCGATCTGGCCCCTTGTGCCGGGCTGGCCTTAGCTGGGGAGAGTGACAGGCGAGCTGCCTTGGGGTTTCCAGCGTGCTCATAGCCCTTCCCGTTTCTCTCCTGGCAGCTTGTGAGACCCAGCTGCCCGTCTCTTTCCGGCACCTGATCCTGCCAGAGAAGTACCCACCCCCAACTGAGCTGCTAGACCTTCAGCCCTTGCCTGTGTCTGCCCTGAGAAACAGCGCCTTTGAGAGCCTCTACCAGGATAAATTTCCTTTCTTCAACCCCATCCAAACCCAGGGTAGGTGTTTGCATTTCCAGGCGGGCAGTTCCTTTGGGGACATTTAAAGGTCCCCTGGAGACAGGTAGGTTCTGCAGGAAGAGAGGGAGGGGGCGCCCAGGGGCTTGGCAGGTGTGGGAGCTCAGCGTCAACTGTGGGAGCAGCCAGGGTGTTTTCTGTCCTCAGCCGGCCTTGGTGACTTAGATTTGCTTCACGTCATCGCACGTCTCCCTGCAGAGGGTTGGTCGAGCAGGTCTTATGGTGCATGGCTGTTTCTCAGGCTTGGGAGATTCCAATATTGAGCCAGAGTGGGAAGGCTTTGAGGCCGCCTCCACTTCACTGCTTGAAATGACAGCTGTGTTCCCAGAGCACGCCCCATGTTCCAGGTTCTCTGGGCTGGGTGCAGCCTGAGTGGTTCCCTCCTCCCACCAATGCTATGTATGGTTTTACTTTGGAGACACTGCTGTCTCGGTCCTGTTCTGTGGGTGAGGAATGGAGGATGAGAGAGGTGCCCCAGTGGAGACCCTAGTGAATAGTGGGATTGGGCTTTATCCAGTGTGAGGGCTGCGGTTAGATGTTTAGCTTCACTCTGTATTAGCCGCTTCCCAGGAGACGTGGGCAGGGCTCGGAGGGCCAGAGATGGGGAGCCGGGCCCCTCCGGTTTGGCACCCTGGTCGCTGAGAAGATCGGCGGAGAAGCGAGGAGGGAGCCCCAGCCTCCTTTGCTCCTGCGTCCTCCGGCAGACCTCCAGGAGACCTGAGCTCCTTACCAGGGTCTCTTTCCTCCTCGGGGCAGGTGAGAGGGAGAGAAGGCGCAGGCCTGCCTGCAGCAGGGGCGCCATTCCCTCTCCTGTGCTGGCTACCTCTGGACCTGTGGGTAGAGTTTCCCACATGGCTTCCCTCGAACCTCCCTTGGGGCCTCACTGCCTTTATGTCGGTTCTCAGTGTTCAACACAGTGTACAACAGCGATGACAACGTGTTTGTGGGGGCCCCCACGGGCAGCGGGAAGACCATCTGTGCAGAGTTTGCCATCCTGCGGATGCTGCTGCAGAATTCGGAGGGCCGCTGTGTCTACATCACCCCCATGGAGGCCCTGGCCGAACAGGTGCGTCCTGTGTGCATTTTCCCAGAAGCTGTTCTCATCTCGAGTCCAGACTGAGGTCTTTCAGAGCCTTAATATTTGCAGCGCTAACTGGGGCCAGGCTTTACCTGCTGGGGGCTGTTTTCCTCGGTTTGCACTCTAAAGAAAAGCTCTCCAGTCACTTGGTGTAGTCGGTTGAGATCTAGAGGGCGACAGGTCTCTGTGTTCGGCCTCTCAGGTTTTTCTCCAAATGAGTGAGCTGATGCTGAAGCCCTGACGTCTTTCTGCCAGGTGTACATGGACTGGTACGAGAAGTTCCAGGACAGGCTCAGCAAGAAGGTGGTGCTCCTGACGGGGGAGACCAGCACGGACCTGAAGCTCCTGGGCAAAGGCAACATCATCATCAGCACACCTGAGAAGTGGGACATCCTCTCCCGGCGGTGGAAGCAGCGCAAGAACGTGCAGAACATTAACCTCTTCGTGGTAGACGAGGTCCACCTCATCGGGGGCGAGAACGGGGTACGGCTGGTCTCGCCGCACAGAGGCGGGGCTGGGGCCCGCGGTGTAGCCTTGGCCCTGGGCCTTAGGTGTAGGCCACAGATGGGGGCTGCTTCTGCCTGTCCCCTTGTCTCAAAAGGAGGGCCTGAGATTTTTTAGTAGGTGTTTTTGAGACCAGCATAGCTTAGTGGAGATTGGCTGGGGAGAGGTGCCCCCGGAGACGAGAGAGCCCTGATCAGAAGGAGGAATTAGGAGATCCTCTCAAGGCCGTTGGGCTGCCCACAATGGCGCTCAGGGCCGAGGCTGGAGCACCCAGGCCTGCAGTGATCAGTCGCTCCTCTCCGCAGCCTGTCCTGGAGGTCATCTGTTCCCGGATGCGCTACATCTCCTCCCAGATCGAGCGGCCCATCCGCATCGTGGCTCTCAGCTCCTCGCTCTCCAACGCGAAGGACGTGGCCCACTGGCTGGGCTGCAGCGCCACCTCCACCTTCAACTTCCACCCAAACGTGCGCCCCGTGCCCTTAGAGTTGCACATCCAGGTGGGGCCCACGCTTTCAGCTCCCGTGTGCCCCCACCTCCCAGCTTCCCTGGGCTCCTAACCTCTCCCTCCCCGGCCTCAGGGCTTCAACATCAGCCACACGCAGACTCGCCTGCTGTCCATGGCCAAGCCCGTGTACCATGCCATCACCAAGCACTCGCCCAAGAAGCCTGTCATCGTCTTCGTGCCCTCCCGCAAGCAGACGCGCCTCACCGCCATCGACATCCTCACCACGTGCGCAGCTGACATCCAGCGCCAGAGGTGGGCGGCCCACTGCCGGGTGCCGTGTGTGCGGTGGGGCAGCCCCCACCTGGCTGGGTGCTGAGCGAGCACCCCCGGGAGCGGCTCGGGGGGGTGGCCCTGCTCCGGGCTGAGTCAGTGCTCCTGCCACCCAGATTCCTGCACTGCACTGAGAAGGACCTGATCCCATACCTGGAGAAGCTGAGTGACAGCACGCTCAAGGAGACGCTGCTAAACGGGGTGGGCTACCTGCACGAGGGGCTCAGCCCCCTGGAGCGGCGCCTGGTGGAGCAGCTCTTCAGCTCAGGTAGAGAGCAGGACTTGAGGTGCAGAGTGAGACCAGCCCCAGGGGTTAGCGGGCTGTGGAGTACACTTTCCCATGTGGGTGATGTCTTAGCAGCAGGCACACCCCTCATTTTCATAATACTTCTCGTCTTTTATTTGATCTCAATGTCCTTGAGATGAAGGTGGAACAACCTACTTGGTAGAGGAGAAAGCGGGCAGGCATGTAAATAGAACCTGGGTTCTATTTTAGACCTGGACCTTTGGCCTCTAGACCTAATTTTCCATGGATGCGGACTGAGCAGGGTAGTTGGGCTTTAGAGATGGAGTCCATTCTGTGTCTCCCTTGGGTGGCTGTGTGCTTTTGTGTCTCGTTGATGTGAGGCATTTTGTGCAGAGTAGTATTTTGACGGTGCTTAGGGAGCTGCAGTGGCAGTGCTCCTGCCAGAATCACTTGTTGTCACTCTTACTCCTGAATCTGCCTCATGTGGGACACCCTCAGAGCTCGATTTGCTGCCATGGACTGGCCAGCCTGTGGCTGAGTTGGTGGTAGCATGTTCCAGGCGTCACAGCCTGCCTCTCAGGCAGGACTGTGAGCCTGTTCCAGGGTGACCTCGTTTCCTGCAGGGTAGCCCCCCAGCAGAGCAGTAGTGACAGGCAGACCCTCCTGTAGTACCGTGTTAGCCTCTTAGTCCTGAAACCTTGTCCCTGCCCAGCTTTGCACTGAGTTCTGAAGTGCAGAGCAGGGTAGGCCGCTGCTTGCCCCGAGGCAGTGGGTCCTGCCCCACCCGGGGAGCCCTGTGCTCAGGCTGCTCCTCCCCTCTGCCTCAGGGGCCATCCAGGTGGTGGTCGCTTCTCGGAGTCTCTGCTGGGGCATGAATGTGGCCGCCCACCTGGTGATCATCATGGACACCCAGTACTACAACGGCAAGATTCACGCGTGAGTCCAGTGTGCTGTGCCTTAATGGGTCCCTCTCCTAAGATGAGCGTAACCTCTGCAGATCCAGAACGTCACTATTTTGAAGAAAAGGTGTTAGGGAAATAAATAGCTAGCTGAGATTCTACCCCAGCTAGGGTTATATTTGTGCAGACTTACTTTTGATGCTTGAACCTGCTTCTAGGTTTGGATTTGAGTGGGGTGGACTTGATCACTCATGAACTGTATGGCTGTGAGGTTTGGGAGCCTGCCTTACATATCAAATGCTTTAATATGGAGTTATCTGGCTGTTGGCATTAGATGGGTTGACTTCCCAGGTGGCGCAGTGAAGAATCCACCTGCCAATGCAGGAGACATAGGTTCGATCCTGGGTCGGGAAGATCCCCTGGAAGAGGAAGTGTTAGCCCACTCCAGTATTCTTGCCTGGAAAATTTCATGGACAGAGGGGCCTGGCGGGCTGTAGTCCACGGGGTCACAAGAAGATGGGTGTGAGGGAACGCACACACACGTTAGATGGATGACCACCTTTGGTTCACAGACCCTGAGCAACAGTCACGACTCTTACACTTGAAAACTAAACTGAAGTATAGGTAATCTGTGACACTAGGGCCTGAGCACGCTCACAGAGGTTTGCTGAGATTTTCCACGTCTCTCTGTATCTGCATTTTATTCTTCGACCTTCAGGGAGGCAGCATCCTGAGTCTTCTTCTCCCTTCGTCTCCAGGTATGTGGATTACCCCATCTACGACGTTCTGCAGATGGTGGGCCATGCCAACCGGCCTCTGCAGGATGACGAGGGGCGCTGCGTCATCATGTGCCAGGGCTCCAAGAAGGTCAGCCCCGGCCTCTGGCATGGGCTTCCGAGCCTCGGCCTCAGAACAGATTCTTTAATCTCTCTCTCCATAGGCGTCTTTACTTTTCTTCTGTTCTCTCTGTCTTCTTTTCTTTTCCACGTTGCTTTTTTAACAAGCTTTTCTCCACGTAGAATTTTGTAGCCTTTCATTTTTGCTACTGCTGTTGACTCTGTGTATTGAGATCTTAACCCTCTGGCTGGGTCTGTCTTCCTCATGCCCTGCTCAGCCCTTGGGGCTCGGTGTACCTTCCTCCATGGTAGAAATAACCAGTGATGCCAGGGGGAGCAGGCATACACCCAGCTCTCCAAGTCCAGCTCACCTTGTCTGTGCAGCTGGTTTCTTCCGTTTTGTATGAGCCGTGCCTGTTACACAGCGGCCATATTTGCCCTTGGCCTTTCTTTGTGACTGTACTGTCATTGACATTCTTTCCCATAGGATTTCTTCAAGAAGTTCTTGTATGAGCCTTTGCCGGTGGAGTCTCACCTGGACCACTGTATGCATGACCACTTCAATGCCGAGATCGTCACCAAGACCATTGAGAACAAGCAGGATGCCGTGGACTACCTCACCTGGACCTTCCTGTACCGCCGCATGACGCAGAACCCCAACTACTACAACCTGCAGGGTTGGTGGCAGTGCTCCACGCATCAGCCTCTGGTGGTTGGCACAGCCCTCATTCGCCATCTCCCTGGGACACCCCTGCTTACCTGTCACCTTCACAGGCATCTCCCATCGTCACCTGTCTGACCACTTGTCGGAGCTCGTGGAGCAGACCCTGAGTGACCTGGAGCAGTCCAAGTGCATCAGCGTCGAGGACGAGATGGACGTGGCGCCCCTGAACCTGGGCATGATCGCCGCCTACTATTACATCAACTACACCACCATCGGTGAGGGCCGGCAGGGCCTGCGGCCACGGGGACAACATGACGAGGCTTCCGAGGCCTCGCGTGCTTGTCAGAGGGACGCGTTGCAGGGTGGAACCGGGCTAGCCCAGCGGTTAACTCTCTGCTCCTCCTCTGCCTGCTTTGACCCCTCCAAATGTCCTTCCTTTTCTCTCTCAGAGCTCTTCAGCATGTCCCTGAACGCCAAGACCAAGGTGCGAGGGCTCATCGAGATCATCTCCAACGCGGCCGAGTACGAGAACATCCCCATCCGGCACCACGAGGACAACCTCCTGCGGCAGGTGAGCACGTCTTCCGAGTCGGGTGACACTCGGCCCCATGCCCAGAGCACAGGAGCCTGCTGTCGGGTCAGGAAGACACCCACTCCCCCGCCCCCGAGCTCCCTCACACACTCCACACACATCTCAACCCCCACCACCCACAGCCGTCGTCTACCCCGAATGTGGAATGGTTGTGGGCCTGGGGCGGGTGGTGCTTTGGGCCTATGTGCGGGGCTCTTCACCAGCTGCTCGCTCTTCTGCTTTCCAGCTGGCCCAGAAGGTCCCCCACAAGCTGAATAACCCTAAGTTCAATGACCCGCACGTCAAGACCAACCTGCTTCTGCAGGCTCACCTGTCCCGCATGCAGCTAAGTGCCGAGCTGCAGTCGGACACAGAGGAGATCCTCAGCAAGGTATGGAGGCTGGGCGCCGTGGGCGTGGAGGCCTGGGTGTGGCCCGTGCGGCAGCAGTGCCCACACCTGCTCTTGCTCTCGGGCCCCTCTGCAGGCCATCCGGCTCATCCAGGCCTGTGTGGACGTCCTCTCTAGCAACGGGTGGCTCAGCCCGGCCCTGGCGGCCATGGAGCTGGCCCAGATGGCCACCCAAGCCATGTGGTCCAAGGACTCCTACCTGAAACAGCTGCCACACTTCACCTCTGAGCATATCAAACGTTGCACAGACAAGGTGAGCTGGGCCTGCATCGCAGTGTTGGGTGGCCAAGTCTGGAGGCCAGGCATCCTGTGCTGGGGTAGGTTGTGGGAGGGGAGCCATCTCATTTTGGCTTCTCTGAAGGTGTTATCCAAGAAGGCGCCAGGGAGCCTGACTGTTGGGAGCTGTGTTCTTTGGATGATCTGATAGCATGGGAATAAAAATGGCCACTCTGTGGAGTCAGTGGACTCGCTCCATTGGCTGGAGTCTGGGCTGGAGTCATTAGGGAGAGAAGTTTAGAGTACTCACGGAGTCACCTGGCTGAGGATGAGTCGCCGGAGCGTTTCCTCTGCGGTCATCTGCCTTCTCCTTCCCTGACCTCTCTGATGCCCGCCCAGGGAGTGGAGAGTGTTTTTGACATCATGGAAATGGAGGATGAAGAGCGCAACGCCTTGCTCCAGCTGTCGGACAGCCAGATCGCGGACGTGGCCCGCTTCTGTAACCGCTACCCTAACATCGAGCTGTCCTACGAGGTGGTGGACAAGGATGCCATCCGCAGGTGAGCCACGCCGGCCAGGTGCCACCCCAGGTCCGCCCCCAGCGGGCACAGCTGTGATGGTGCCTGGGTGTCTCCCCACAGTGGCGGGCCAGTTGTCGTGCTGGTGCAGCTGGAACGGGAGGAGGAAGTCACGGGCCCTGTGATCGCGCCTCTCTTCCCGCAGGTACATGGTGGGACTGGCCTCCTGGGGTCCCCTCGAGGCCCTGCCACTGGCTAGGGTCTGTGCCGTGAGGGCACCTAGTCGTCGGGGCAGTGGGGGGAGGTCTAGAGCAGTGACGATGTCAAAAGGCTGGGGCTAATTTGGGGGCTGTGAGTGCGTTTTGTGGAAGTCTGTAGTTTTCTTGCTTTAAGGCAATTTAGGTGACTGGCTTCGCTGAGGGAAGTCCTGGAATGCCTACTTTGGATCTACTCTGCTGGCAGGCTCACCTCAGGGTGACATGTTTTTGTCCTCTGACATGTCTGCCTTTTACCAAAAGGGTCTCTGAGGAACTCAAAGCTGTCAGCCTCAAAGACTAGATGTCTGATAGTGGGGTCTCGGATCTAGTGTCAGGCACTAAGCGGGAGAAGGTACTCTGGGACAAGGATGTGAGCCAGAACCAACAAATGAGTTCACCTGTCTGCTTGGAACTTGAGTCCACATGGGAAGCCTTAGTGTAAAACCCTGTATCCGGTTATCTTTTGGTAGGAAAATTCTGGAAGCTTGCTTTCTGCTTTCCTGTTTTTGTAACTTTTTGCCTGGTGTCACAGCCATCAGGTTTTACACACTGACTTTGCTGGGTTTTGGTCACTACAGAAACGTGAAGAGGGCTGGTGGGTGGTGATCGGAGACGCCAAGTCCAACAGTCTCATCTCCATCAAGAGGCTGACCCTGCAGCAGAAGGCCAAGGTGAGTGTGTCCGCTGGCCCCAGTGGGTTGCGAGAGGGGCAGGTACCTGATGGGCCCTGAGTTGTGCTTGCTCTCTCCAGGTGAAACTTGACTTCGTGGCCCCGGCCACCGGCGCCCACAACTACACCCTGTATTTCATGAGTGACGCTTACATGGGGTGTGACCAGGAGTACAAATTCAGCGTGGATGTGAAAGAAGCCGAGACAGACAGTGACTCAGATTGAGTCCAGAGGCATTCAGTTCACTCTTGCACAGAGAGGAGAGCTGAACCCGAGTTAGGGGCGTGTGCAGTGTAAGGGACCTCAGTGGTGGAGACCTGGGCCCACCCCACCCTCCTGCTTTCCCCCGGCTCCCTTGCCGTCCACACCCTGGCTCTAGTGTCTGTAGGTGTCGAGCACAAACTCTGTTCAGCATTTAGAGGCATGTCCTTTGTAGTTCCTTTTGAGTCACATGTTCTAATAAAATGACTTGGAGAAACCACGTGTCTTTGCAGTGATTCCAAATTAAAAGTTTCCTCTCCCCAATGGAAGGGTTGGTTTTTCAGCCCATGAGCTTGCTTAGCGTGAGCGCCAGTTCTCGAGGCCGAGGCTGCTCTTTAGTAGGGCTGCACCCGTTCAGCCACAGAGGGCAGCATTGGTGCCCTGTCCTGTCAGGACCGGGCCTGTGGGCCCTTCTGTGCCGCTAACACAGAACTCTGGTGGAAACCAACAGGTTAGTGGTTTCTCAAGATCGGCAGTGTCCCCTACCATAAGGAGGCAGTGCCAGCTGGGTGCTTAAAAGCAGTTGCAAGATTCAGATCTATAAATTTTTTTCTCAGGTTCTTGCCTTCTGTTGCTTTCTGGGAATATTGTTTTGTGTGTGTTAAGTCGTGTCTGACTCCTTGTGACCCCATGGACTGTAGCTCTCCAGGCTCCTCTGTCCATGAAATTCTCCAGGCAAGAGTACTGAAGTGGGTAGCCATTTGGCAATGGCACCCCACTCCAGTATTCTTGCCTGGATAATCCCATGGGCGGAGAAGCCTGGTAAGCTGCAGTCCATGGGATCGCTAAGAGTCGGACACGACTGAGCGAGTTCACTTTCACTTTTCACTTTCCTGTATTGGAGAAGGAAATGGCAACCCACTCCAGTGTTCTTGCCTGGAGAATCCCAGGGACGGGGGAGCCTGGTGGGCTGCCGTCTATGGGGTCGCACAGAGTTGGACACGACTGAAGCGACGTAGCAGCAGCAGAAGCCATTTCCTCCCCCAACCCAGGGATCAAACCCACAATTCCTGCATTGGCCGGTGTATTCTTTACCACTGTGCCAAATGTGCATAAAACTGGGAGATGATTCTGATGGGTAATTTCCCTAGGTTGGCAATTTTCTAGTCTTAGGACCCCTCTACACTACAAAAAAGAACTCCAAACAGCTTTTATTATTTGGGTTATAGCCACTGATGTTTATTTACTAGAGTAAACACATTTTAAAATAACAGTAACTTAACATTTTATGAAGAACAACTTCGAAAATAAATTCAGGGAGAATAGCATTTTACATTTTTGTAAATCTCTTTCATGTCCAGCTTAATAAGACAGCTGGATTCTCACAGCTGTTTCCAAAACCTGTTGTGTGAATTGATGTAAAGCTGACTTCACACAGGTAGGAAGTGGGAAGAAGTTTCTAAATAGGCTTCTCAAATAGAGGCTATGAGATACTACTTTACTACATAGGTGGTAGTTTCTTAGAGGCTATGAGATACTACTTCACTACATAGGTGGTAGTTTCTTAAAGGTAATGTGGATATGAAACCTTATCAATGAGCATACTTATCAAGAGCAACACTCTTGCATTAAAAGCTACTTGTCTCTCTTACACTTTTAATGAGTCTTGCCCATGAGTGTCTTTGTAACATGCCTTAATCATTTGGAAAATGCTCATTCACTAAATCATGCAAATCTTTCAAATGTTAATACGCTTCATCATAAATGTGTTCCTATCACCACCAATCCTCTCAGAAAAGCCTAAGCATCGAGAAGATGTCAAGCTCCTGATGTCAATATGAGTTTTCACAAATTTGAATTATCATTGGCAACACGATCAGTTTCCCTTGAAGTGACAGGCTCATTCCATTCATTTCCCAGAAAATGTCTCGCAAATAGCCAAGTCTAAACACTACAGTTTGCTAGTTCTTCAAGTAGAAATGGTTATGCCATGGACACGGCTGATGGAGCACGCAACTGCACAGCTGCTTTTCCTCAGGACAGCCTCCCCTCCTGTGCTGCATGTCTGCTTCCGGCAGAACGCTGCATGCTCAAGGCTGGAGATCTAATATGATTTATTTGTACTGGTTCTATTGAGGATGTTTCTCAGTGGAGTTGGCAGTATTTTCACTGAGGGCAAGGCATGGAGACCCGGCTGCAGTATCTGGTGCCATTCCCTTGCTCCGGAGGTGCTGACCTCTCTACCTGCCCTGAGGCACTCTAGGGGAGTCAAATGACTGGCAGGCACATCTTGAGAACCACAGCTCTCGACACTGCCCCAGCTGTCTTTCGAATCTAAGGTCATGATTTCTGTGGTACAAAACTGGACTGAAGGCCATGGCCTTGAGGGTGGTCCTCAAGTCAAACCCATTTGGCTGTGCCTGTCCGAGGACAGCCTGGGGCCCCAGTGCTGGCGGCCTGTGCCCGCGTTTCTCTACCTCTTTTCAGCATTATTCCCCTAAGGAGCTGGTGCTTACCACTCACCCCCACTATGGAAATCTAACATGACAGACCACAGGGTTATTTATGTACTGTGGTTCTTGAGAGGGCACATACTGTCCCTTTAGGATTTTTTTGCCCCTCACCCAAGACCCAATTTTGACCCCCACTAAGAATGTATGACCTGTGCCAACAGTAAGTCCCTGCTAGGGTTCACATTCTCTCCATTTATTTCTCAGCACTCCCCCGCTGTCATCACAGCACCTGGCACAGAAGGTATGCAACGGTTTCTAAGGGAAAGCAGAGGGGCCTCTTATTCTAACAAACCTACATTAAAGAATCAATTTCAGTATTGATTGCATGTCTTAAATGCAAGGATTTACCCAGAAAATGGGAAGTCAGGGCCTACTTCAGAGAAGGACTCACCATGAAATTCTTTTAAATTGTGAATGTCCCTATAACATAAAATAGGACTTGGGACTCGGATTATTTGTATAAAGCTTATAGTCTCAGAAAGGGCTGAGCTACATCCCTCCTACATAAAGATATGATGATTATAAATAGTATACTTAACCTCTGCTCTCAGATTGAACACTGCCCTAAAGCAAAATCTGGCTTAAGTACAACGCACAGATGTTCTGCAGCTCTTTACAAGGGGCTCCGTGTCAAAGGAGGGGGAAGAGTGGCCTCCGAGTGTCCCACTCAGAGTAGTTCAGTGGCCCCGAGCCTCTCCCCAAGTCTGAATGCAGCAGGGCCAAATAAAGGAAGGTCAAGGATGCTACTCCTGGTCCTCTCAGGGGCTGGGGAAGTCTGAGGACATTTCCTGGGGAAGCATGATTCTGTCCAAACCCCAAAGTGGCTCAGATGCCTTCAGACGGCTGATACTTCCAGAAGGCCACCTCTCCATCATCACTGCAGGAAGCCAGAAGCCCCTGTTCCTTGGGGTTCCAAGCCACGCAGTTGACATCCTGGGAGTGGGCCTGAGGCACGTGGGCTGTCAGGGAGAAGGTGGGCTGCTGCGGGTCTGAGCCAGGATCCTCCTCAAATACTCGAATGGCATCATCCCCACAGGCAGTAGCCAGGGCCCCTGTCAGCTGACACCTGGGGGGTGGGGGGAACAGGTGCATCCATGAGCGTGAAGGTGGCTCCTCCCTCCCCACCTGGCAAGTCAGGGGCGAGGGGCTGGTTCTAGTCTCAAACTCGAGGACACAGCTGCGTCTCTTACCCTAGAGCCTCTAACGAACATGTAGCTGCAAACAGCACCCCAAGCTTCAAGTGCTGCCGTCTAGATTTCTTTCCATGTCATTAACCTAAAAAACTACATAGAACTCTGAATTGTCTTTCCTCACTTGGCACAAGCAGCCGCCCTGATATGAAGTGTTCCTGACCGTTTTTTTAAACTGAAACAGGTCACTTAATTTTACCATACTTTTACTTGAGTCCATTTTTGCTATTTCCAAATGTTTGATAGTGTAAGTAAAACTTAGATGCACGTCAACTTTTTCAGTTATTTAGGGTTATTTCCTGAGGACAGATCCTCAGGGCGAGAACTGCCCTCTGACCGACTTTCCTATGTGAACGGTATGGCTTTCCTAGACTCCCTAAGGTAGAAGCTGTGTTACCAAACCATAAAACCCCAGCCATGAAGCCACAGTTTCAAGAACACATATTTCTGGATGGTTTGATGCTGTGGATGGTATGGAGCTACCCTCAGCCTGGGTCTAAGTCTGTCCCCTGCTCCTGTGAACCCTGGGTCAGCCAGTGCTAAACCAGCATGGAGACAGTCTAGCCTGATCTGATGACATGAGGGTGGCTGCTCTATATCCCCACGTATTCCCAAAGGTGAAAGAGCGCCCTGACTTCTCGAAAATCTCTAGAATGGTTGGGTAGGGTGGAGGTCTTACCAAGCGACGTCATAAATGGTCCTGGAGTGGAAGCCTGACAAGGTGCAGACACACTTCCAGCTGGCCTCGGAGCCGCTGCACACCACCCCTGCGTGACAGACTTCTCTTGAGCCTTGGGCATATCCATGCCCTGGGCACCTAGGGGAGAACCTGCCCCACCGCAGAGGAGACCCTAACTTGCCCTCCCCCATCCGCACATCTGAGGCCTCATGCTCACTCCTCTGTCCCCATCCGCCCTGACCTGCCTTAGACACTGCAGCCAGATTGGCAATTTCACAGCAGGATTCTGTGAAGGAGATGTCCTGCTCCTCAAAATCCCTTTTGCTACAGACTATGTCTGACAACTTATCCTGCCTTTTTGGAGAAGACTTGAGAGTCCTTTGGACAGCAAGGAGATCTAACCAGTCAATCCTAAAGGAAATCAACCCTGAATGCTCATTGGAAAGACTGATGCTGAAGGTGAAGCTCCAGTATTTTGGCCATCTGATGCGAAGAACTGACTCGCTGGAAAAGATCCTGATGCTGGGAAAGACTGAGGGCAGGAGAAGGGGACGACAGAGGATGAGATGGCTGGATGGTATCACTGACTCAACAGACGTGAGTTTCAGCAAGCTCTGGGAGATGGTGAAGGACAGGGAAGTCTCACGTGCTACAGTTCATAGAGTTGTAAAGAGCAGGACACGACTTAGTGACTAAACAACATCAGCTACCCAGCCCAACCTACCTTATTGCTCTCCAAATTCCTTATGCCCTATGCTCTATCTATCTACCCTAAGAAAATCCCTGTTCCTGGTGTAAACCTAGGCTGTCTTTACTTTCAATGCCTTTGCTCATGTGGTCCTCTTTGCATCTAGAATTTTCTTTTTTTCTTTTGTGGCTATGTCTGGGAATATGTGGGAGCTTAGTTCCCTGACCAGGGATCAAACCAGTGCCCCCTGCATTGGAAGCATGGAGTCTTAACCACCGAAGTCACAGAAGTCTCTTCTTATGTTAAAATGCTACACATTCCTTTCAGTCTGGATGAAACGGCCCCCCTTCCCCAGAGCCTCCCTGGACTCTTCCAGCACTCTCCCTGGAGCCCTCCCATGGCACATGTATGAAGGGCCCAGTTTTCTGTGACTCATCCATGTGTCTCAGCCCCTCAACAGAGATGGGTCTTCAGCTCCTAGGCTGGGTCCTCACCTTGCTCGTTGCCTGGAAGATACTGGCGCCAGATGCGCACAGTGCGGTCATCACTGCAAGACGCCAGGCGCTGGCCACTGGGGTCAAAGGCCAGGCTCCACACGGTGGACTCGTGGCCTTCGAGGGTGGCGCAGCACACCCAGTCATCCTCTTCCTCCCGGTAGAGCTTCACTGTGTCGTCATAGCTGGCGGAGGCCAGCAGCTGTGGGGGAGGCCAAGGACAGCACAGTATGTGTGTGTAGGGCCCGGGAGTGTCTGCGGTTCCGAGACTTCTCCCTCCCGGGACAGGACAGTCCCAGGGATGTGCTTTTATAAAGGGACTCACTGGCCTTCTGGTCACAGACAGAGATTCCTGGGAAAGCCAGTTGAGGCTGAAGAGCAGAAGGCAGCTGGGTACAACCCTCCACATCACATTACTTCCCACCAAGATACCCGGCTCTTACCTCCTGGCTCGGGTGCCAAACCACATGCTTGACATCCTGTGTGTGAGAGTTGAGGACACTGACACATTCATACTCGTCCTCTTCATCAACTGTGGAGGAGAAAAGAGGGGGGCACACAAGCTGACCGTCAGGGACACAGGGTGGGGTGCGGAGGTCGGCTGGCAGGCTCTCCAGAGCACCTGGAGGGATCTGGACTCACCTTCCCAGACCCACACACTCTTGTCTCGGCTGCAGGTGGCAAGGAGGTTGCCAGACGGAGCCCAGGCCACTGATTTGACCTCATTTTCATGGCCCTCCAGAGTGGTTACACACTGCGAACAGTGAAGAGGGACAAGAATCAGTGCCAGCTAAGACCCCTGTGGTCCTTGCAAGTCCAGTCCCACTGACCCAGGCTGGCTCAGGTTCCTAAACCAGGAACATGCCTGGTGGTCCAGTGGTTAAGAATCAGCTTGCCAGTGCAATGCACACAGGTTCCAACACTGGTCTCCAGGAAGACTCCACGCGCCCTGGAGCAACTAAGCCCGTCCACCACCACTACTGAAGCCCGAGAGCGCTACAGCCTTTACTCCAAAACAAGAGAAGCCACCACAAGGAGAAGTCCATGCACCGCAACCAAGAGCAGCCCGCCCCCGCCGCGACTGGAGAAAGCCCAAGCAAAGCAGCCTCGGCACAGCCAAAAACAAAATAAACACTAGAATAGAAAAAGCTCCTGAACCAGCCCTGGGATCAAACAGGCGACCATCCTGTCCCATCTGTTTACCTCAAAGTCATCCTCATTCTTCTTCCAAATGCAAGTGGTGGCATCAAAGCTGGCTGAGGCCAGGTAATTTCCACACGGAGACCAGGCCACCTTCCGCACGGTGCGCTGATGGCCTTCACAAAGGACAGACTTGCAGACCCAGCTGTCACCTAAACGCAGAGGACAGGTCAGGTTCTGGAGCTGGGTGCACAAGAAGGTACTGAAGCACTAGCCATGCCATTGGGTCAGAGGATCAAGCTCAGTAAAATTGCAGAAAGCTGGAGGCATCCTTCTGAAACAAATCTGAGGAATCACCCTCCTGACTTAAAATTGTCAGGAGCACCTACATGCATGTGTGTGTGTGTGTGTGTGTGCGTGTGTGTGTGCGTGTGCATCCGCCCTAAGTCACTTCAGTCACCTCTCACTCTTTGCGACCCCCTGGACCATAGCCTGCCAGGCTCCTCTGTCCATGGAATTTTCCAGGCAAGAATACTGCAGTGGGTAGCCATTCCGGCCTCCAGGGGATCTTCCTGACCCAGGGATCCAACTGGCTTCTCTTGTGTTGGCAGTCGCCACCTGGTAAATCCCCTTGGGATAAAATTTAAACTTCAACTGTTGCAAATTACTTTGAAGCCTACTTTCTTCCTTCTCTTCTCATTTTCCTGCCTCAGCAACTATCGCAATTTCCCTAACAGTTTCAGTCTCTCTATTGACATTTTAGCTTCTAGTAGTTGCTGACTCCTTCACCGGAAAACCCGTTCTCAAAGTGGCTAAGATTCAACTCCAAGAGAACCCCTCCATCCTCTCCCTCGGCCCGTGACCCTCGTCCAGGGTCTGCCTGCCCCGCAGGCTGCGTACTCCCCGAGACTGGCACCCACATCAAGCGCAAGGAGACCCCTCGGCGGCAGGAGGCGAGCAGCCGGATCGGGGCTTACCCTCCCTGCCCCAGATTCGGACGCTGCGGTCGCCACCGCACGAGGCCAGCAAGGTTCCCGCGGGGTTCCAGGCCAGGAACCAGCAGCGGGAGTCCGGGTGCGCCAGGATACGGCTAAGCAGCACCAGCGAGTCCTTCATGGCTGCCCGGCGCAGGAGGAGACAAAAATGAGCAGAGCCAGCCGCTCCGACTGCGGTTCCCACAGAGCAAACCCCCTTGCGCCCGACTGCCAGGGTCCACTCTGGAAACGAAGCGCCCGCTGCTTCGGCCGCGCTGCCTTCTGGGAGTTGTAGTCATCCTTTCCCTACCCAACTCCCCCAACCACGTCCCCACCTTCAACGAAAGGCATCGCGGCACGGCCTGGAACTACCAGTCCCATGAGGCCTTGCGCAGGGAGCCGGCGGCGCGCCCGGGCTGTGTCGCGCGCCGGCAACGGGGCGGGGAGCCGGAGGAGGCGGGGTCAGAGGTGGAGGAAGCCGGAAGTGGATCGGGCCGGGGTCTGTCCGGGCGTTGCGGCTTTGGGCCCTGAGATCGCTCGGGTTGGGGTAACTGAGGAGCCCGTGACCGGGAAGGAGCGACGCCATACCGGCACTGAAGCCTGCTGACTGGTGAGGATCAGAAGTCGCTGAGGGGTGGGTCCCATCTGGGCAGAGATCGCACCGCAGAGCGCCGTTCCCAGATCCTGGGTCCCCGATCCTTGCGGCCCAGCTTGGCCCTCCGCCCTGGGCACCTTCTGGCCAGGACCCCGAGTCCGGCTCTTTCTTCCACCAGTAACGGATACCTCCGCCCGAGCCCCTCTCCCTACTGTATTCTGTCGAGGTCCAGCGGGCCCCCAGCCCTCTCCGGGTCTTCGTCCCGCACCTCCGCAGCTCCACTCCCGGGACCCCGTCCCCGCCCCCCGAACCTCTGCAGCTCTCCAGTCTCTGCTCGGCCCTCGGTCCCACCCCCGTCCCCTGGGGTCGGCCCTGACCGCCTTCCTCCAGCCTCACCTGCTACGAACTCAGTACGTTGCTCTCCTCCCCTCGGACAGGTAGGCTCTGTGCGCCCCGCGGAGGTCGGCGGCTACCAGCAGCGACCGCGGAGCGACGGCGGGNGTCCCCTGGGGTCGGCCCTGACCGCCTTCCTCCAGCCTCACCTGCTACGAACTCAGTACGTTGCTCTCCTCCCCTCGGACAGGTAGGCTCTGTGCGCCCCGCGGAGGTCGGCGGCTACCAGCAGCGACCGCGGAGCGACGGCGGGCGGCCCCGGACATGTACGCCCCCGGAGGCTCAGGGCTGCCCGGCGGGCGCCGGCGGAGGAGCCCAGGAGGCAGCGCTCTGCCCAAGCAGCCGGAGCGTAGTCTGGCCTCGGCCCTGCCGGGTGCCTTGTCCATCACCGCGCTGTGCACCGCGCTCGCCGAGCCTGCCTGGCTGCACATCCACGGAGGCACCTGTTCCCGCCAAGAGCTGGGGGTCTCCGATGTCCTAGGCTACGTGCACCCGGACCTGCTGAAAGGTGAGGGCGCTCTGCGCCAGCCCTCTTCTTTCTGGGCGCCTGGCCTCCTTGGCAGGGTGCGGCGGACTGGAGCTGAGATAGCCTGGGGTAGGCACCTGGTTGAAGGAAACAGCACATTGCTGCCTGATGTTCTTGCCCACCAGGTGGCTCTGTTTGGGGTCCGGCCCCTTATTAATTCTGATGTTATTCAGCCAATCACCCACTCCTCAACGCCTTGGTAATCGGACTGCTATTTTCGGCTTCTGGGGGGGAAGGGCGCTGTATATGGGAGAGAAGATAAGGGTGCTAGGCATCACAATTACCTGTCTCCTTCTAAGGAGCCCGAGATACAGGAAGATTTTTTTTTTTTTTGTCAGGGGGTGGGGTGGTCAGCTTGAGAAAAACAAACTTTAAAATACAGCCAGATTTTAAAAGATGTTTGTGAGTTCTGCAGTCTTTAGATTGTTGTTAGAGAAAAAGGGAGTCTATGGTATTTTCAATAACCAGAAGTCAGTTCCATTGCCACCCTCAGTAAAACAATAGGAATTTGGCTCGTGGAACCCTCACAAGTGTGACGAAATGAGGTAAGGTTGCTTTGTTCATTATGGTGCTTCCCGGCCAGGGAAGCAGAAGAAAGGGGAACCAGACCATCATCTTTACTGGATGCAGGGGAGGCCTATAGCCCATCCTTCCCAGCCCTCCTCTCTGGTAATGAAGGTACAGGCTGTGTGGTGTGGGGGCAGTATTGCACTGCCTGGTTTTTACAGGGAAAATGGGCAGTGGATTGCAAACAGCTCTGATTAACAGCAGAGTTCATTACCCCCAAGGCCTTTTGAACCATTCCTGAAGGTTTTCTCCGTGTGCCACTCCTGGCAGTAATTCATTCCAAATGTGTGTTGCCCCATGTCTCAGATTCCGGTTCCTGTTAGGTATCTTTAACATTGTCTGTTTAAGGATTCACATTGCCTGGGGTTTGGTGAAAAGGTCAAGTTCTCTTTGCGTGCCTTGGATCATATACCACTTGTGCAGGTTGAGGCTGAAAAACCCTGTCCTGCGGCCTAATGTTATTTTTCTCTGAGAGTTCTCTTGCTGGTTTGCATTTCTCTTGAGTTTTCAAAGCTTTCGGATGATTTTGTAGAGAACAGGATGGGGGCTTCTGGTTTGTTCCAGACATCGTGATGATAACTTTCACTGTGTTGGCTCACTGAGAGCTATGGGCTTCCCTGGTGGCTCAGATGGTAAAGGATCCACCTGCAGTCCAGGAGACCCCGGTTCGATTCCTAGATGGGGAAGATCCCCTGGAGAGGGAAAGAGCAGCCCACTCCAGTGTTCCTGCCTGGGAAATACCATGGACGGAGAAGCCTCACAGGCTACAGCTCCTGGGGTCACAGAGAGACACGACTTAGCTGCCAACACTAACACTTACCCACTGGATGGAGACCACGTGCCATGCAGCTTTCTCTGTGGCAAAAAGCCCATCAAGCTTGAGTCGAGTCAGGGTGACTTTTCTGTTAGCACATTCCCCAGAACTTGCCTTCTTCGAGGCACAGCTGCCACTTTCCACTGCTTCATCCAGACATGGGCAGTTGATCCCCTTGGTGGTCAGTATTTCAAGTGCTTGGTGTCGTATCAAAACCGGGAGTGTACGTGCATGCTCAGTTGTGTCCTACTCTTTGTAACCCCACGGACTGTCGCCTGCCAGGCTCCTCAAGAATACTGGAGTGGGTTGCCGTTTCCTTCCCTAGGGAATCTTCCCGACTCAGGGATCGAACCCGCATCTCCTGCATCTTCTTCATTGGCAGGCGGACTCTTTACCGCTAGCTTCCTGGAAAGCCCCCAAGCTGAAAGGGAATTCATGATGCCTCTCTATTTCAGATCATTCCTAGGAAGGCTTGTAAAAGTCCTACAGTGGAGGGAGGGGCCCATCTGATTCCATGTCTTCATTCCAAAGGTCCAGGAAACTGGGTCTCAGAGAAGTGAAATGATCTCTGCAGGGGCACACAGCTGGGAACGGCAGAGTTGAGTGCACCTCACCTTTGGCACCAGGATAAAGTGATGCCGTCTCGTTTATGTCTGCTTTACTTCAGCTGCCATAAGGAACAACCTCACGATGGCTTATCCCACTTAGGCCTACATCCTTGTCAAAGGCACATCAAAAATAAATTCTTGGTTCTGTTCTCCTTTGTTCACACACATATCTACCTTTCCTGAGAAGTTATCCAAGCTGGATTTTGTCTTTTATAAGGCAGGTCCCCTTCATCGTGACATGGTGCCTGCCTGTCCATGTGTTCAGGGGTCTCAGCCCACGAACGGTTCCAGCCTGGTCTTCCTTGGTCTCCTCAGCCATTGCAAGCTGGGAGCGCTTGGTGTCCTCTAACAAAGTTGATAGTGCTACCTCGTGAGCTGCCACAGAAGGTGGTAAAGAATCTGAAGGTCTCTGATTGCTTCTCTTCTTTGTGCGTGCTTAGTCGCTCAGTCGTGTCCGACTCTTTTGTGACCCCATGGACTGTAACCCACCAGGCTCCTCCATCCCTGGGATTCTCCAGGCAAGAATACTGGAGTGGGTTGCCATTTTCTTCTCNGCTTCTCTTCTTTGTGCGTGCTTAGTCGCTCAGTCGTGTCCGACTCTTTTGTGACCCCATGGACTGTAACCCACCAGGCTCCTCCATCCCTGGGATTCTCCAGGCAAGAATACTGGAGTGGGTTGCCATTTTCTTCTCCAGGGGATCTTCCGAACCCAGGGGTCGAACCCAGGTCTCCTGCATTGCAGGTGGATTCTTTACCTTCTGGTCCACCAGGGAAGCCCCCTTCTTCTCTGTACCAGTTGGCTTTGGGGTGCCTGCTGGTCCTTCAGTCGTTGGCTACTCTGTAGGGCTGTGCCAAGCCTCAGGGTCTAGCAGATATCTTAGTGTGGAAGCCTGGCTAGTCCCCATCTCAGGAGAGGGCAGAGCTGTGGGGTACAGGCCTCGTGCCTGTAGACACTTCCAGAGGGAGGGCAGACCCTGCCAGGTCTTTGCAGGTGATGGGGAGTGGAGCGGGCCAACAGGCTTTGGCATGATGCCTTCCCGTTTCTTGGCCCCTTGCCTGAGTACTGGGCATCGCGCTAAGCACCCTTCATGCCTGGCTGTAGTGTCACCTAAATGACTTCTTTATTTGGTAGGTAGCTGCCATCACCCACGTCATACACACACACACTCACAGGTCTTGGGCCCAGGCTGGTCTCTGGCTAAGGGGCACCCAGCTGCTCCGAGTGGCACGGGCTCCACCCTCACCGCTGCGCCTCAGTGCACACTAGACTGTTCCTCCATCCGAGCCGTCCCGGGCCTCTCACTTCCCCATTCTGGCTGAGTGTTTCCTCACAAGCCCAGGCAAAACTACGTTTTTTATTCCTCTTCCCCTCTCATTGCTGGGCTGAGTCAAAGCCCATCATCCTTTCTCATTCCCAGAGCCCTGAAGGCTTTTACAAACGCTGCGGCTCAAAAGATCCTGTTGGGAATTCCTCTGCTCCCCGGGGCTGCCCTCTTCTCACACAGCTCTTCAGCCTGGGCCGGGGGCCAGAGACATGCCCAGACCTCTGGTGGCCCCCAGCAGGGGAGCCCAGATAACCATTCCTTCTGAGCCTCAAGCCCTCTCTGCCCCTCAAGTGTGCCCAGCAAGGGGGCAGCAGGGACCACAGGCTCAGGAAGCATCTCTGGAGAATGAGGGAGTGTAGGATGTGAAGTCGGGGGAATCACAATTGACAGCAAGCCATGGGAAGGTCAAGGGCCTTCTGGGAAGGGCTGGCGTGTCTGAGGGGTGGTGACCAATGCAGCTGGCATTTCCAGATCCTGTAGGGGCGTGTCCTTGGAGGCAGCTTGGCCAGGACCTTTGGGATCTGTGGGACGACCCAGCCTGGCACTGGAGGGCCCTCTTGGAGTCTTGAGTCAGAAGTCCTGTCTGGAAGCTAAAAAGTCAAGAGTAGGGTGCAGCTATATAAAGCGGGTGGATGAATGCTGAAGGACTGACTCAAGGACTCCAGTGAGGGGGGAATAGGAGAAGGAACAGAAGGGAACTGGCGAGAAGCCACTAGAAGCTTCCTGCCTGCTGCCTCTCTGGGTCAGGAGGGGATGAGAGCAATGGACAGGTAGACAGGAAGAGCAGGAGCCTTCCAAACAAATCCAGCCCAGTGACTCACCAGTGACCTTGGGCAAAGTCAGGTCTGTGGGATCCTATTACACAGCAGCTGCCTTCTTCCCCAGTCACTGGAGGGGACAGGCAAGCAATGGTTACCAAAGTAAACAGGCCACAGCGCAACTGGAGGACAGGGAGCGTTCGGTCTGACCAGGGCGTAGTGGTGCAGTGCTGGTGGAATTTAAATTCAGCTCCACCTGCCATTTCTCTTCACAAATAAAATAACATACACACAGCATTTGAGGATGGGCTTCTCTTAGGCAGCCCTCTCAACAAAGCAGATATTCATTGCCCTTCCTGCCACACCGATGTCCGGCAGGGGAGGAGAGAAAGGGGCATTGAGATCCTGACCCCAGGAGAGCCTGAGCAGGGTTCTAAGCAGGGCTGGGGTAACGCTGCTTGTCTCTGCTGTGTGCTCTGAGACCCTCTGATGAGAGCACACCGGGGACGTGGGGCAGGGCTCTGGGATATCTGTCAGCGTTACTCCAAGGGAAGTCCCCATTTGGCTTTCCCTCTTGACCCAGAAGGTTTGCTCAGAACTTTGGAGTGGAGAAAGGCATAAGGCAGTCAGGTGAAAACAACACCTATTTGAACTGTGGGTGCAAAGCCCCTTCTCTGGACCATGTCATCACCCCTGTGGCGCTGATCCTCTAGCCCTCACTGGCTGATGTGCATGGATGGGGCAGTGCTTGGTGTTGGGAGGAAAGGCAGCCAAGGAAGACGCTGCTGTGTCCACCCAGCACAGAGGGAGCGGGGCTGCTTCTTCCTGGCACTTTGGGGTCTGGCTGCCCTCAAGGGCCCCTGTGCAGATGGGGCAGGTGTCATTGCTTCCATTGACAGGTGAGCGGGCAGATGTCAAGGGCAGCTTGCTCGAGGTGATGCATAACCTGTGGTGGGACTGAGACTGGGTGCCCAGTTTATATGCCTTCTGCTTTTTCTTTTTTAATATTTCTTCATTTGGCGGCACCAGGTCTTAGTTGCAGCATGTGAGTCTTTCAAGTTGTGGCATGTGGGATCTAGTTCCCTGACCAGGAATTGAACCCAGGCCCCCTGTGGTGGGAGCTCGAAGTCTTAGCCACTGGGCCACCAAGGAAGTCCCCTGCCTTCTGCTTTTAAGAGTCAAGACTCTGGCCTTCCCTGATGGCCCAGTGGAAAAGAATCCACCCGATCCCTGATCCAGGAAGGTCCCACCTGCCATGCGCCCAACGACTGGGCCTGTGCTCTAGAGCCCGGGAGCTGCAACTTGTGAAGCGCAAGGCCTTAGGCCCGTGCTCTGCAACACAAGAAGGCACCGCAATGAGCAGAGCCCAGGCGCCACAGCCAGAGAGTAGCCCCTGCTCGCTACAAGCAGAGAAAAGCCCACACACGGCAACGGAGACCCAGAGCAACCAAAAATAAATCAATAAAATCACACAGTATATGTATTTGTTTAATTAAAAAAAAAAAAAAAAAAGAACCAGGCTCTGATGGTTGCTGAAGCTTAGATCACACCCAACAGGTTTGGCCCAATAATTCCCAGGAGGAGCTCCATTTATTGCTCAACAACCCAAACCTTTTTGGCCTAGAAGAGACTTCATGCTTCCAGCTGTTTCCGTAGTGAGCTCAGTAGCCACTGGTGCTGACGGGGCTCTGCCAGCATCCATGGTCCCTTTTGACTTCTCACTCAAATCCAGCTCTTCAGGACTTGATCGATGAGCTCCATCGGGGAAATGTAAAGCGGCTAACTCTGTGCTGATGGTGAGCATCACAGTGCAAGGGAGCCTGACACTGGTTTAGAGCCTAGCTCTGTGCTGTGTGTGACCTGCAGGAAGTCACAACCTCCTGGGGCCTCTGATGCCTCATCTGAACTGGATGAGGAATCCCCTGGAGTGGAGTGAGGCTTAACTGAGATAACGTTTGCCCCACCCATGTGCTCAGGCAGGCATACCTGGAGGGAAACACAAGAAACTGCCCACAAGGTTGTCTCTCAGAGCTCCCCTGGAGGTCCAGGGGTTAAGACGCTGCACTTCCACTGGAGGGGGCTTGGACTCAGTCCCTGGTCGGGGAACTAAGATCCCGCATGCCATGTGGTGTGGCCAAAATAAAATTAAATTTTTAAAAAGATGTTCATCTCTTGGGAGGGGCAGCTGAACATCTGTGGAAGTCTTCCTTGTGACTGAAATAAGGATATTCTGAAACATAAGACCCCTGGACGTGTGTAAAGGATCCTGTACGTTGTAAAAGGATGCTAATACTATGGACATCCTGTAGTCACTATGCCACCAAAGGAAGGATCTCTGAAGCCTTGGGTGTTCCATTTTTCAGTTAAAACTAGTTGTTAAATTAAAACCGAGTAGCGCAATTAAAGCATCGCTCAGAGGGCCTGGCCATGTTGAGTAATGTGGGAGGAATCTGAACTCAGCCTGCTGCAGAGCAGTGTGTGATGTAAACCCTTCCACCCTGCCGCTCAGAAGTTAATTCTTGGAGGCACTAGAAGAATACTTGCGTCCTGCCGGGTCCCTGCCGTGTGCTACGTGGACCCCCAGAACTGTGGCATAGAGCTTTTAGCGATGTTCACGGTGTAGCCAGGACACAGCCTGTCTCTGGGAGCTTTTGTTTCAGAGAGGCCCTGTGGGCTTCTAGACTCCTTCACGCCCTCAGGGCCAGATTAAATGAAGGCTGGACCTTGTTGCTGGCAGAGCTTAGGCACAGGCAGCCTCCTGGCAGCAGGTGATCACCCAGGCTGGATGAGTGGGCTCCAAACAGATGGTCAGCTGACATGAGAGTGACAGATAGCTCTGAGGGCAGCTTGGCAGGTGACCTGAAGCCAGATCAAGGCATATGAGTCATGTGGACTCAGCCAACATCTGCCTGGCGAATTTTGTGCCCGAGGCAGAAGTATGCGCTGTCACAAAGGCCCAGGGCCCCTGGGTATCTGGCCTGGTTTTTCCGTGTGGGAGGCCAGGCCTCAGTCCAGGTGACCCCATGAGGCTAGTCAACGGCTGGTGATTCGGGGCAGCTTGACTGAGCTCAGGTGCCCTCCCCAGCTTTTGGACTCTTCCTTTGGATCCCGTGTTTCCTGGAGTGTAAGGCTCAAGCCGCCTGTGCCGCTTGTGGCATTTCAGATTCCCAGGCCCTGCTCCAAACCAAGAGCTCAGACCCTCTGCAGCTTGGGCACATGCTCTCAGCCAGCTCTCTGCTGTTTCTCTCTGCACCTGAGAGGGATAACCACCATCCCACAGCCTGCGGGCCTGAGATCCAAACTCAAGAAAGGAGTGGACACTGTAAATCTCGTCAGCCCTTTTCAAAATTTTCCAAATCCATTTTGGTGATCCATGGTCTAAATAAAAGAAGAGCTTGCTGGTGGCTGAATAGGGGAAGTTAAGGCCCATTTTCTCCTTTTTATCAAAGCTTAAAATGGTTTCTTTTTGGATCAGCCTTTATCCTGTCTGTGTCTGTAGAACTATGCCGAGTTGCGTAGATATCAAAGGGAGCTGACAGTGCAGTCTAGATGGAATAAAAAAAATTTTTTTTAAAGAAAGCAAGAACGATACTAAAGTCCCAGAAGAACATGTAGGTTGCTCGCTGTGTCTGGTGGGCGGTTGTCATCCTGGGGTCTCTCACCAGGACCCTGGGGACTCCTTACTCTTTGAACGTTGGGTCTCCTGTTTTAGCATCTTCCTTTTTCTTGGTCCCTTCCCTCGTTTTTGCTAGAGCGAGCAGCCCCCAAAGGCTTTGCCCTCATTTTAGAAGGTATTTGGTGCTGTCAGTTTCTGCACCTTTCATGCTCTTGTGGTATAAATCTGATTGCTTCTTAGCTTTTTCCATTTCTGGGTTATATTTCAGCTTATCTCTTGTGTCAAGTCCATTTACTTCCCAGTTTTCAGAATTCTGTTTTGCCCTTCCTCTCTTTGTGCAGGTCTAGGTCTTAAAGATTTTTTTGTTTTGTTTTGTTTTAGTAGGATTTGGGGAGGAGCAAAAATAAATAAGGAGGTCCAGTCTACCAGCTTTCCCCGCATATTTAGTTCTTGCTTGTAATTCTTTGGTTCTCTAAACTGCTTCAGCTTCTTTTTTATTTATTCACTTATTTTGGCCACACTGTGTGGCATGTGGGATCTTAGTTCCCTAACTAGGTATCAAACCCGTGCCCCCTGCAGTGAAAGCACAGAGTCTTAACTGCTAGACAGACAGGGAAGTCCCTTCAGTGTCTTTTTTAATGAAAAGGGGGACGAATGAGTGACTGGATAGAGAATGGACCCAAATGGGACTCTGGCCCTGTCCCTTTGGCTGCCTCAGCTCAGAAGTCAAGGGGCTTCTGCCCGCTGGAAGCACGCTTTAGCAGAATGGGTTAAGGTGTCATAATAATTCTCAGGGTCTTTAAAGATGATTAGAAGAGTGTGGCAAGTACAGTTAACCCTTGAACAACAATGGGGTTAGGGATGGTGACCCTCCCAGCAGTTGAAAATCGTGTATGATTTATGTAATTTATAGTCGGCCTCTGGATCCGTGATTCCACATCTCAGATTTAACCAACTCTGATTGTGTAGTACTCTTGAGAAACAATCCATATCTGAGTGGACCCGCGTATTGCCCAGGGTCCGCTCTCCACTGAAGTGGCGTGCTGCACCTGGACTAGTCCTGATGGGGAGGGGGAAGGACTTGAGGCTCATGAGAGCAGTGACCCGGGGGTCCTGTCTGCTAATAGAGGGTCCTCTCCCTTCTCTGCAGACCCCCTGGGTCCTCTCCTAGCTCTCCTGGACTGTGGTGTGGGGAGAACTCCTCCTGGGTGGGGATTTCCTGCCCCAGGGTGTTCCTGGGAGCCCTGATTTGGTTCTTCCCCTGCAGACTTCTGCATGAATCCCCAGACAGTCCTGCTCCTGCGGGTCATTGCTGCCTTCTGCTTCCTGGGCATCCTGTGCAGCCTCTCTGCGTTCCTTCTGGATGTCTTCGGGCCCAAGCATCCCGCCCTGAAAATCACCCGTCGCTATGCCTTCGCCCACATCCTCACGGGTAAGCCCAGGCCACTCCCGGGGCGGGAGCGACTGCCACGGGGCTGGGGCATCCTGTCTGGAGTCACAAGTGGGGACCGAGGGCTTTCCACACGCAGACAGTTCCTGCTGCTCGTTCCAGCTCTGGCCTTTCACAGAGCACTGGGTCGGCGGGGCAGACCCACTTGGCCAAGCTGGAGGGAGCGAATGTTGTTAGAACTTCTAAGAACTGTCATCGTTCTCCAAGAATGGGATCTGAAGCTTGACTAGGCTCATGGGGCTCAGAAGGAGCCAGAGAGGAAACACTGTGTCTCCCTGGAACACATGGTCTCAGATTCTCTCTCCTCCCCATTCCTGTAGACCAGGCTGCTCTGCTGGTAAAAGGCTTTTCTTGTCCCTCATGACGGGGCTGCTGTGTTGATTTGACTTGGGTTAGTACTGACTCTGGATACCTATTCCTCTTAGGCATCCAGTGACCTCCAGCAGGCCTAGTAGCCCAATTCCAAATTCTTAAGACAGAGTGAATCTAACTGGCCTGGGCAGGGTCAGGCCTCTGTCCCCCACCCTGGCCATACAAGCTCCCCGGCACGGTGTGGGGCNGACCAGGCTGCTCTGCTGGTAAAAGGCTTTTCTTGTCCCTCATGACGGGGCTGCTGTGTTGATTTGACTTGGGTTAGTACTGACTCTGGATACCTATTCCTCTTAGGCATCCAGTGACCTCCAGCAGGCCTAGTAGCCCAATTCCAAATTCTTAAGACAGAGTGAATCTAACTGGCCTGGGCAGGGTCAGGCCTCTGTCCCCCACCCTGGCCATACAAGCTCCCCGGCACGGTGTGGGGCCAGGCAGGTTCTCTGAGAATTGGGTTTGGGTGGAAAGGCTGCAGCTGGTTCCTCAAGCATCCAGGCTGCGGGGTGCCTGCTAACCCTCTTTTCCCTTTGTCCCCCCAGTCCTGCAGTGTGCCACAGTCATCGGCTTCTCTTACTGGGCTTCCGAACTCATCCTGGCCCAGCAGCAGCAACATAAGAAGTACCACGGGTCCCAGGTTTACGTCACCTTTGCTGTTAGCTTCTACCTGGTGGCTGGTGCTGGCGGGGCCTCCATCCTGGCCACAGCGGCCAATCTCCTGCGCCACTACCCCACAGAGGAGGAGGAGCAAGCGCTGGAGCTGCTCTCGGAGATGGAGGAGAACGAGCCCTACCCGGCAGAGTACGAGGTCATCAACCAGTTCCAGCCGCCCCCGGCCTATACACCCTAGTGCCCACCGTGGGCTTTGGTCCTGGGCCGCCCTCCCCACTTGACAGCGCCGCCCCCACCCAGAGGTGCTCCTTTTCCCAGCAGGTCTCACTGGTAGGATTCTGACCACCACCCCCAACCTTCCCCGGGAGAGGCTCTACCTTTAGGGCCGTTCCTGGATCCCCACTCTCGAAACCTGGGGTTCACTGACTTTAGATAACACACTCTTTTCCCTCTTGAACCTGCCTCTCCCTCCACGGTCACTAGTCCTTACCAGCCAGGGACAGTCATACATGTTTCCCCCTTTGTGGGCCTGAGCTCTGAGGCTGAGATTTTCCCTGGGGTGCTGTTGACAGTGGACGGTCCCTGATGGAAGAAGCGTCCCTGGAGCTCAAGGGAAAGGGGACCGTGCCCCGGAGGCTCTCCTCACAGCTGTCCCCACACGTCCCTCAGCGGCCACTCTGGACCGAGCCCCTTCCCGCCCCTTCTGGGAAAACCAGCACAGGGCCGCCCGCTCTGTGGATTTCTCTGCACTTTAGTCTTTGGACTGCCTGTCACATGGGTCCTGTTTTTGCGGAAAGAAGGGGTGGCCTTCAGGAAGCAGAGCACGTGCCCGCCCCGCCCCATCCCTGGTTGGTGCCCCGAGACCCTGTGGGGACAGTGGGTCTCCTGAGGCCCAGAAAGGACCAGTGTGACAAGGGCTGCACCTCCCCAGCCCCATCACCTCTTAAAATGTGAGTGGTTTTAAAAGGGAAAAACAGCCAAGCAGCACCACCAACACTCTCTTTTTAACCTAGTGACGAGAACGCCGTCTGTTGATCCCTTTCCTTCTGGCCCTGCAGTGTTGGGGCCGCTGTCCCTTCCAGTCCCTGGCCGTTGCTCCCCGAATCTCTCCTGGCAGAATGCAGCCCTCCTCCGTCCCCCCTCCCTCCCNCGTGGGTTGCCATTTCCTTCTCCAATGTGTGAAAGTGAAAAGTGAAAGGGAGGTTGCTCAGTCGTGTCCAACTCTGTGCGACTCCATAGACAGCAGCCTACCAGGCTCCTCCGTCCATGGGATTTTCCAGGTAAGAGTACTGGAGTGGGGTGCCATTGCCTTCTCCAATAAACACGTATACTATGTGTTTAGCTCTAGGGAATAGGGAGGACTAGAGAGTGACCCCACCTGAATCCAACAGTTCCAATGCTAATTTATCTGGAAACCCCCTCACAGACACATCCAGAAATACTGTTTAATCTGGGTGCCTTGTGGCCGGTCAAGTTGACATTAAAATTAATCATCACATAGACCTGTCACGGTTGTCATGATTACTGTCACCAGCATCACCACCAGCATCTCCATCGCTCTGCCTAACACCATCACTATGATCATCACCATCATTATCATTATCGATGTTTAACTTTCTGTCCTTTTTTCTAGACTTTAAAACTGCTGAAGAGGATATTATACTATTTTACAGATTTGAAGGAGAGAAGCAGATCTATGTGAGTAGGGAATAGAAAATGACCTGGTATAAATTTTTACCTTTATTGACAACCCTAATTATTTGTTTAAACTAATATCTTCTTCATTCTTTTGGAGTCTTTGGTACTTCAGTGAATGATAATGTGCTTGAATTTCCATAAGCACATTTAGATATTATACCTTTGAGGCTCAGACAATAATTTTATACGCTGATAGCTATAATCAAAGCATGGGGATTACTTAAGCTAACAAGTGATGATCCATCACAACAGAAATGCAAACAGAACTTTAATTCATCATTTTGCTAATGGTTCTTCCCTGGTACATTCATCAGCCTCCACTTCATCCTCTGCCCTAATAAATACGCTGTATTGTTTTATGACCTCTCTTCTGAGTGTTAATATAAGAAGAGAGTTATTACAGTCTCTATTATGCAGAGAGATATGATGGAGGAAGGACTTGCTGGAGAGTGCATTTTCCCATCAGTGTGTAAGTCTTCTAACTGGATTAATGCCAGTTCTTTCTCCCATTCTCAGACTAAATCTCTTCCTCTGGCACTCTCGATTTCCTTCTATGTTCAGAATGAACCCCATGTTCATATGTTTATGCCCTGAATTGGCAAACCAGCATTCTCTTCCTAAAGAGTAACCTGATGTCAACACAAGGGAAATGTAAAACAAAATGGCAAGCAAGATCCCACTTAACCACTCTGTAGCCAAGATGGAAACTAAAACTGTGAACTTAGTCTGCATAGTAATCATATAATGATAGATATTTATCTAAGAGTGANTGAGCAGACCTGCCTGCGTCCTTCAGGCTCGGCAGGTCCCCTGGACTGTGACTCGGGGCGGCGGCTTGCTGCACACCCCTCTCCCCTTCTTGAATGTACTCTGGTCTCACAGTGCGCTCCCAGCTCTTTCTTGCCCGGCCGTCACCGGCTGTCCTGTTTGCCATACATGGCCCTGGATCAGCTGAGTTTTCTGCCCTGAGACCTGGGGCATCAAGTGGGAGAAATCTGAGCGCTTCGGTGCAGATCCAGATGGCCACGCTTCTTGGGAATCAGTGTCCAGGGCTGAGCATAAAAGCAAACAGATCTTCGTGTCCTTCACAGGCCATAGAGTAAGACTGGAGAACGGACACCATTGTTGACCTGTGGCTCGAAGGGACTGTCATGCCCCCTGTCATTCCGTGGCCAGACTGCCTAAGGGGGTCTGGACAGATGTCTGTGTGGGCGGTGAAAGCTGTGCCTGTGCCTGAGTGAACGGCCTCCTGGGGCCCAGTGTGATGCCAAAGCGTCCCATGGTGACTCACACTCATCCAGACTCTCTTCTCAGGCAAGAATGTGTGATACCTGAGCACAGCCATGCAGCTCAAATCAGTCTCATCTTGCTGTGACGTGCGAGTTTGTCTTTGGAAGATTTCCAGGGCGCAGACAGCTCTTTCTGACCCTGGGGTCTGAGCTGGCAGTCGGGAGACCGGGCACTGAACACGCATGCCAAAGTGACCGGCCATCTCACGAGGACCCACACCCAGGACCCTGTGAGCCACTCCACGTGGTTCCGATTCCAGTTTTTATTCGCTCCGCAAGCCTCTAGGCTTTCTCTTTTCCCGTGCCCTCCTGACACTGATAGTTGTCATATAAACTCCCCTGGTTGTGTTCTTTTTTTTTTTCCTAGGAAAAAAAAATTAAAAAACAAAACAAAAAAGGCAGAAACCACGAATAAGAATGCAGTTGCCAGTGGCTCCCTGTCATTTTTCTGTCCCGGTTTCCCCAGTTTGGTTTGCTCCCTGCCTGTTGAAGAAGCAGGAGAAATTGAAAGAGGAAGTTCCCTGGCGGTCCAGTGATTGGGACTCCACGCTTCCACTGCAGCTGGCACAAGTTCAGTCCCTGGTCAGGAGACTAAGATCCTCTGGGGCATGGCCACACACACACACACAACAAACTGAGGAAGTGCGCCATAGTGTTTAAGAGGTTAGAGGGAACTGGAACCTGCTTGCTCTGTGCGAGGCATCCACACCTAAACAGTCCTCTAACCCTGGCAACTTCCACCCCGAGGTTACAAGGCTGGGAACCAAGGCTGCCTCCCCCCAGGTCTTGACTCCAGACCCTGAGCTCTCCCCTCTATATCCCGTGAGATGCAGAAGAGCATGGCTTCAGAAGTCCAGCCCTTGTGTGCACAGACTTCAGGGCCAGGACTTGCAGAAGAGAGGCACGTTCTTTAGAAGCCATGGAAGTGACCCCGGACAGTTCCCCACGTTCCCTGTATCCGTTCACAGTCAGCTGGCACCCGGGCCCAGTGTGCATTAGTGACAGAGCTCAGGGCTCCCTGGAAGGAGCAGCCCACTTGGCCTTTTTATTATTATTACTGGGGAGAGTACACATGTCTCTCAGGAGCTGGGAATGTGTTCTCTCATTTCATTTCAGACAGTTAATGAAAGGTACTTTGCATAAAAAGCACTGTTAAGTCGCTGTGAGTGAAATGTGATGACATTCAGAGGCCGTTCACCAAAGATTTTACGTTCTTAGTCCAGGAGATGGACTCGTCCATGGGAAGACAGAAGTGAGTGACTAACAGACAGCTGGGGAAGTGCTGGTTCAGAGGGGAGGCTGGATGAGGCAGCTTCGTGTGAGGGGGTGTTGGAAGTGGGGTGAGGGGACTGCTGCCGAGGGAAAGCGCCGAGGAGCAACTGGTGGCCTGGATGTGGTGAGAGAAGAGGCCAGAAAGGCGTGGGGGCCCGTTGCAGGGGCCAGGAGCAGTGGGAGGCCCTGGAAGGGTTCTGTGAAGAGAAAAGAGGGTTTATCTGAATGACTGGTGACTGAAGGAGGGTCAGCCTGGCAAGTGGGAGAATCTGAGAGCATATGGAGGCCGGGACCCTGAAAGGCAGGGCCCCCAGGGTAGGGAGCACGGGAGCCCCAGTTCCTGCTGACCCACCACAGCTAGAAGGCTGTGTGTGTGAGGTGGAGGGCAGCAGGGGGAGGACCTTGGGGGCAAGAGGAAGAGGCTGTTACGTCTTGTGGGAGAGCAGTTTACTTAACTAGAAAGTCTTCTCAGCTGACATCTTGCCCACAGGTGTCTCAGCCACTAAATGGGTCACAAGCTTCTGTCCCCACCAAGGCCCTCCTACCCAGCTGTCAGGAAGGCAGAAACCTGGCAAGGGGCACTGGATGCCCCTTGAGACTGTAGGCTCAGCCTTCAGATGGAAGCGCTTCATAGAGACAGAGACACTTAATATGGTCCTTGAGGGATGGGTAGGCTTTCCTGAGAGAACGAGGTAGTCAGTGGAGAGGGACCGGGCTTTTAGGCAACAGCGAGCTGGTGTTCTGAGACAGCCACTGAGGGGGTTGGTTAGTGACTAGACCCAGCCTGTGTGGGTCTGGAATGTTAACCTTATTGTCAGAACATGGTTGCGAGATACCGAACCCTTAACACAGAGCCATCGTAATTAAATGGAATGTGTTGGTTCCATAACTGAAAGGTGACTTGGCTGGATGACTAGCTGGCTGGTGACTGTGTGTGTGTTAGTTGCTCAGTCGTGTCCGACTCTGCAACCCCATAGACTGTAGTCTGCCAGGGATCATCCAGACAAGAGTACTGGAGTGGGTTGCCGTTTCCTTCTCCAGGGGATCTTCCCGACCCAGGGATTGAACCTGGGTCTCCTGCACTGCAGGCGGGTTCTTTACCATCCGAGTCAGCAGGGCTGGTGGCGCGGGGACTCAGACAATGACGTGGAGGCGTGATTGCTCTCCACGCCTCTGCTCCGTGCGTGGGCTCAGGCGGTCTCCCTCCAACGACAGTGAAGACGGCAGCCGCAGGTGCACAGTAACCTCTTGTTTAAAGACCAGGATGAGTCTCTCTTGCCCAACCGAGATCATGGCCCTTCCCCTCCAGTGTGGCTGAGGGTTTGGAGCTCTATCTATGGTCGGATGGGGATGGTGACATTTGGGATCTTGGGTTCAGCTATGACACCACAGTGTTGGTTGGCATGTATGAGGCCTACACCAGTGAAGAGACCCTTGCTGGCACCGGCCTACACAATGGAGATGAAATGCCTGGAATCGCCCCCGCCCCCTGGCCCCCAGCCCTCCTGACTGGGACACTGCGACACATGGCCACCAGCCAGCTCTGCTCTCTTGCAGAAGTTCTGTGTGTCCCATCTTCGAACAGGGCTGAGCCTTGAAATCAGGCTGACCCACACTCAAACAGGCAAACGGCCTGGATCACCCTGGCTCTGTTCTCGGGAAGTTACTTTTCCTTCTCTCTGATGCTCTGCCCTTTTCTTTCAGCTCCATTCCTGGGACCACCTGGCTTCTGACTTTCCCAACTTTGTTCTTGTCTACTTTGAGCTCAGTGCTCTGCTTGAGTAGTGCCTGGCACCCCTGAAGACACACACCGCCTATCTCACCCGAGTCCTACCCCAGTGGGATGGGGAGAGAGCAGGCTCCAGGGCACAGGCAGGGGGCTNCTCTCTTGCAGAAGTTCTGTGTGTCCCATCTTCGAACAGGGCTGAGCCTTGAAATCAGGCTGACCCACACTCAAACAGGCAAACGGCCTGGATCACCCTGGCTCTGTTCTCGGGAAGTTACTTTTCCTTCTCTCTGATGCTCTGCCCTTTTCTTTCAGCTCCATTCCTGGGACCACCTGGCTTCTGACTTTCCCAACTTTGTTCTTGTCTACTTTGAGCTCAGTGCTCTGCTTGAGTAGTGCCTGGCACCCCTGAAGACACACACCGCCTATCTCACCCGAGTCCTACCCCAGTGGGATGGGGAGAGAGCAGGCTCCAGGGCACAGGCAGGGGGCTGGCGCCATGCGCCACCGGGTTGCGTGCATTTCTGCATGAATAACTCAGAGGTCCTGAAATGCCATTCTGAAGGAATGATGCCTTCTTTGACACGTACTTCAGAAAGATGATGAGAAATTGGAGAGAGTCAAGGTAAGCATCCTACATGGATGAAGGAGTGGGAGAAAAATAAAGAGCTCTAGACAAAAGGGTGCAATAACAATCTGAAACGTGTGAGGAGATAGTTACCAACGAGATGTGTGACCTTTGGGACTTCCTCGGCAGTCCAGTGGTTAAGTCTTTGCCTTCTACTGCAGGGGGCGCAGGTTCCATCCCTGGTCAGGGAACTAAGACCCACATGCCACATCTTGTAGCCAATTAAAAAAAAAAAAAGATGTGAGACCTTAAAAGGGTTTCCCTGGTGGCTCAGTCAGTTTAAGAATCTGTTTGCAGTGCCTGAGACCTGGGGTTTGATCCCTAGGTCAGGAAGATCCCCTGGAGGCGGGAAAGGCAACCCACACAAGTATTCTTGCCTGGAGAAGTCCATGGACAGAGCCTGGTGGGCTACAGTCCATGGGGTTGCACAGAGTCAGCACTGCCCTCTGGGACTCAGTTTCTTTATCTGTAAATGAGGAGCAGAACTGAATAACTTTAATGTTCTTGTCATCCTAATCTCCAGCTTCCTCAGAAGGAGGTGCCACCTTCTATATCCACTCGGGGAATCAAGACAGAATGACTTTGAATGTACTTTAAAAAAAAGTATGTACATTTTAAAAATGTACATTAAAAAAACAACTCTGTTTTGAAAAAAAAATGTGTACTTGCTGAAAAGTTGCAAGGATAGGACAAGGAATTCCCACATATCTTTCAGCTAAATGTACCAAATGGCAACATTCTTGTCATATTTAACTTTTATTAAGATAAAATTAACACACCTGACTTCCCAGGTGCCCAGTGATAAAGAATCCACCTGCCAATTCAGGAGATGCAAGAGACATGGGTTAAATCCCTGGGTCGGAGAGATCCCCTGGAGAAGGGGATGGCAACCTACTCCAGTATTCTTGCCTGGAGAATCCCATGGAAAGAGGAGCCTGGAAGGCTACAGTCTGTGGAGTCCCAAAGAGTTGGACACGACTGAAGTGACTAAACGGCAACATAATTCACATATCGTGAAATGCACCCTTGTGAAGTATAATTCAGTACTTTTTAATATCTTCACAAGGTTATGCAATCATCACCATTAATTCCAGAACATTTTTATCACCCCCCCCACAGAAACCTGTGGCTATCAGCAGTCACTTCCCATTCCTGTCCCTGCTCCAGCCCTTTACAACCACTAATCTATTTTCTGTCTCAATGGATTTGCGTGTTCCGGACATTTAGTGTAAATGGACTGTGTGTCCTTTTGTATCTGGTCGGGAAGATCCCCTGGAGAAGGAAATGGCAACGCACTCCAGTATGCTTGTCTGGAAAATCCCATGGATAGAGGGACCTGGCAGGCTACAGTCCACGGAGTTGCAAAGAGTTGGACACGACTGAGAAACTTCACTCACTCACTCTGCCACTTAGCATAATGTTTTCAAGGCTCATCCATGTTGTAACATATGTCAATCCTTCATTGATTTGTGTGGCGAGTATTCCACCATAGTTACATACCACACTTTGCTTATCCATCAATCAAGCAAGCGACACACGTTTCTGCTTTTTGGCTACTGTAAATAATGCTGCCATGAATATTTCTGTCCAAGCCTTGCTGTAAACATGTTCTCAGTTCTCCTGCATACATGCCTAGGAGAGGAACTGCTGGGTCACGGTGACTCTCATGCTTAAGACTTTGAGGAACTGCCAGGCTGTTTTCTAAAGTAGCCACACCATTTCATGTTCCTATCGGCAACATACGAAGTTTCTAATGTCTCCATATTCTCGCCAACACTTGTTTTTCCTTCTTCATGTTGAAACCTCTTTTCTGATATTACCTAAGTTGAAAAATGACTCACAATTCAAATTGGTCATGCAAGAAAGGAATTTACTGGCTGAGGACCAGCAAAGTCAAGTAATGCAGTGAATCTGGGGCTCCACGGGGGCTCTCTGGACCACCTCTCTCTCTCTCTGTCTTTCGGCCCCACTTATTTCCCAGCCAGGCTTTTCCCTGATGGTGATACAGGACCGGCTACCTTCAGGCTTTCCTCTGAGCACCAAGTCCAGCTGAAGACACAGCGAGCTTTTCTTTCCTGCCGTTTACAAATGTCTCAGGGTTCACGCTTCAGGACCCAGGGTTCACACTCCTGGCCAGGAGGATTGGATGCCCTGACTGGCTTGCTCGAGGGTCACTCGTCAAGCCCTGATGCTGGGAATAGGATCATATGAATGAAAGGAAGGAGGGGTAGGGAGGGGTGGTTCCATGAAAAGGAAACCAAAGTATCTCACTAAGAGAAGGTGGGATGGAGGCTGAGCAGTTGAGACACAGTGGTTCCCAGAAATGGAGAGGATGCTGAACCAGTGAATCTACATGCCGAACTTTCCCTCCCCTGCAGGGTCAGGCTCCATTCCTCAGCACCCCTGACGGAGCCTTGTCCAAAATCCCATTGAGCACCCTCATGACATGGCCTCGTCATTGTTTGTTTCCATGTCTGCCTCAAGCTTTTCACTTTATTCATCTTTGTTTCCCCAGCTGATCTCCAGTGTCTTCTCTGAGATATCAGCTGGGAAGGGAAGGGAAACCCAAGTGATGGAAGGTTATTCTAGAGTTACAACAAAAAATTGTAGTGGGAATTCAGAGAAGGGCAAGATGATGGGGTCAGGAAAGCTGTACTAAAGTGTCTCTGAGGGTCTAAGAAATAAAGGAGCGGCCAACAGAGGCCAAAATATCTCCTTTATTACTGGCAGAGAGGCTGAGCTGGAGTATACGGTTTTAGGTTTGTTCGCTAAGTGGGCTGTTACTACAGATCCCGTAATGAGGTCGACTGACCCACTCAGTCAGGGCAGCAGGAGACCGAGAGAAAGCCTGCCCTGGCCCTTGAGCTCTGGAGGGCAGAGCCTCACCAGCAAGAGCAGTGGGGTTGCGTACCGTGCAGGCAGCTCACTTCCAAGACGAAGGAGGGGTGGGGCTGCCTGATGCATGCCCAGTGCCCCTCTTTACCCCATACCTCCACCACAATGGGCAGTTTTACGGACTTTGAAAATTTATTATTATTTTTGGCTGTGCTGTGCAGCATGTGGGATCTTAGTTCCCTGATTAGGGATCAAACTCACTCCCCTGCATTGGAAGCTCGGAGTCTTAACCACTGGACTGCCAGGGAAGTCCTCAGAATGGTCATCTTTTACCTTCATTGAAAGTAAATAAAGGGGTAGAGACAGGACAGGAGTATGACCCCTAGTGGAGATCCTTGCACATGAAAAGAAACAGGTACGGTTTCCTAAGGCGGAAATGGCCTTATGGAAGGTGGTATTTAAGATGGTCTACTGGGTTGTGAAGAGGAACTAAAAAGCCTCTTGATGAAAGTGAAAATGGAGAGTGAAAAAGTTGGCTTAAAGCTCAACATTCAGAAAACGAAGATCATGGCATCCGGTCCCATCACTTCATGGGAAATAGATGGGGAAACNGGCCCTTTGCCTTTCTCTCTAGGTTCCTTCCTCTCTGGGGTGGTGGGGAGGGTAGGGGCGGTGGGGCTGGGAGGTGGAAACCTTGAAACCTAGGGCCGGCCTTGGTGATCACTGTCTCGCGTTGACCGGGTGGTACTGGAAGTGACGATGCAAGTAGTTTGATCTGGTTGTAGCAAACCCACGTTTCTACATTGCCCCTGATTTGTTGAATTAGAAATAACTGCAGGTGTAGGCTAGTGGAGAGGGGGACTTTGGAGGAGCGTGCCACTATAGAAATAACGTTTTGGGGATGTCCCTGGTGGTCCAGTGATTAAGAAGAATGCGTTTCTTTCTTTTTCTTTTTTTTTAAGAATGCGTTTCTAATGCAAGTTCCATCCCTGGTCAGGGAACTAAAATCCCATATGCCGCAGGGTGCGGCCCATTTTTTTTTTTTTTTGACTAATTAAAAAAAATAACGTGGGAAGTTGGTATTGAAGACATGTAAGCTATTGCTCATGTAATCTTTAATTCTTTCAGGAAGATGCAAAGGCTGCCCAGGTGGCACAGTGGTAAAAGATCCGCCTGCCAATGCAGGAGACGTGGGTTCGATCCCTGGTTGGGGAAGATCCCCTGGAGGAGGAAATGGCAACCCACTCCAGTATTGTTGCCTGGAAAATTCCACGGACAGAGGGGCCTGTGGTCGCAGAGATTAGGACTACTGAGCAAGCACGCACGCAAAGAAGGTGCAAAAACCAAACAGGTTTTAAAATGGACCTGAGGATGTAGATAAGCAATTTACAAAGTTACATTGTTCCAATGGGATTTCGTGAGAAATGCCAAGAGAGCTCTTTTGTCATTGTGACTCACGGCAGGATTATGAGACTGGAGATTCTGCCCTCCGGGGACAAACCAGTAGCCCACACATTTTAACCTGGAAGAATTAGGTCAGTTTTCCTTGCTACTTCCACTAGAACTCTGAGAGTTTCATCAGGCTCTGTATTCACGCTGTCATCATCAAAAACTTCTGTGAGAAGTATGGTACCATTAGTTGAATTTGTTAATCTGTGGTTCTAAACTGAGTCCTTAGAGTTTTCATGTAATATCATGAGGAAACCTTGCTTTGGGTCTTGCTTTACGGTGTTGCTGTATATATATATATATTTTTAAAAATGTGTGTCTCTCCACATGTTTTGCCCCCTGAACTCTGAAACTGATTTCAAGAACCTCGGATAGTCCCCCTACCTCAGATAAATTCCAATACAAGTCTGTTCTACTCTTCTGTTGTTTCACACTTTCGGTTAGGTGAAAGTGGAAATATTTCAGTAAAGTTAATACTGTGATCTGTCTGGAAATGTAACAGCCGGATGCCAAGCAACATTGTGGGTTGTCGGTAAATGCAAAGTGTATCTTTAGAGCTGGTAATAATTTTCCTAGCGGTAAAAAGGACTGTTTTACAAATGCACTTGAAACTCATAACTATGAACAACCTTACTCAAAAACGTTAAGGTATCAAAGCATGAGAGGTGGTCTGCCTAGTTTCTCTTAGTGTTTTGGGGTATTTTGTTCTCAGGTGTGAGAAATATGGGAAGGTAACTTTTTAGTTGTAAAATTACCAATCAACTGTTTGAATTTGCATTCTGTTTTTGATGATGATGGAATACCCATGTTCAACAGTCATGAAGTTTGAGGGAAAAATTCCTAGTTTGGATTTGGTTTGGGAAAGAGAGACCAGGAAAGGGCCTCTGGGTGCCCTGTTGGGAATAGGAGTTGAGTAGTGTTGGGGCCCGGGTGATAGATTTCATACTTTTTCGTCATGTATTTTTATTGATGGTATGTTCTAGAACCTCTCTGTTCAGTAGGTCTCCTGTTTCCAGGAGCTGAAGGGGAAAAATAGGATAAGAAAAAGATGTGGTAAACATTTGAGTCCATAGTCACTACCGCCTGTGGGAGAAAGAAATCAGACCCTTGAAGCGCTTGATTCTAATCCAGCTCCTAAAGAGGTATTGTTCTGTATTAACCCACTTGGGGTTAATACAGAAGCTTAGACAAAGGCCAGTAAGAGCACTTAAGGTGCCCTTTTTGACCCTCTCCAGCCTTGTTCCAGTAAAGGCCCTCATTTAATTCTCCATGTCCAGTTCATGCTTGAGTTGTCAAATACTTAAAATTTGATCAAGTCCATTTTGAGGATTTTTAGAAATGTTATCTTGATTGGGGGGGCAGGTGATATGCTGTCAACTGTATGTAGGTTGTATGGTGATTTCAAAGGTCTTTGTTCTCCTAGCTTGTCATGTTTGTATTTTAGTATTAATTAATTCTGGGCGCACTGTGTGTGGCTTGCTGGGTCTTAGTTTCCTGGCTGGGGATCCAAACCACGCCCTTGGCGATGAAAGCAAGGGATCTTACTACTGGACTACGAGGGAATTCCCAGTATTTTATTGAATAAGATATTCTGGGTACCGGTTAGCCTTTTTAGGTTTGGTGGTTTTTTTATGTATATTTTAAACTTTCATATTGGTGTATAGCCAATTAACAATGTTGCGGTAGTTTCAGGTGAATAGCAAAGGGACTCAGACATACATATACACGTATCCACATATCCATTCTCCTCGCCACCCCGCCACCCCACTTCCCATCCACGCTTAGGCTTGGTGCTTCATTTTGTTTGCTTTACAGGATGCGCTGCTGAGGCTGGAAGATCTTGGGTTCTGTTGCCGCTGGTTAGATGATTTTGGGTGGCCTCCAGCATGAGCATAGTCCACTGTGCTTCGGGACACGTGCATTTCTTTCATTGTTCGTGGAAGAAGAGCGTGATTGTCCCATGGCCCCTAAATCACAGCCTTTGGCTCTTCTGTGCCATTTCTGTACCAGCTTGTCCTGGTATACACTCATTCTGATATGGCAGCTGTTACACAGTGGTGGGCTGTAAGGCTCCCTTTTTGAAAGTGAACGTCCTAAATAGGAACTCATTAATTGAGAATCAGCACAGAAATTTGAGGAAAGAAGTAAATTGTGCTCATTGATGGTCCAGGTATAGAAATCAGGTATTTTAATGCTTAGTCTAGCTTTCTTACCTGATTGACTTTAATTAAATGACCAGACAAAATAACTTTTAACCACTGATTTTGGTGCTGACTGGCATTCTGTGAGCACAGGGCAAATCTTATGGAAAAATATTAATAGTAATTTTAAAAATTATTTTGGAACATTAAAATATTACAGGAACAAAAAGGAAGTTAAGAAATATGAAAGACTAGCGGAAGATGTTCCATTAATTTCCCACTTCTTTTTAAAAAAACTTACAATTCATTGCTCTAGAAATTTGAATAAATATGTACCAATAAAGTTGCATGAAGAAAATTGGCCATTTTCCTATTTCAGCCTTTAAACTTTTCACTGTGCTATTAATTAGATAAATAAAGATCAAGAAAAAGTCCTTTTGGCTTAAAGGGACTTTTTTTCCCCCCACTGTCACTTAAGGATGTTTTTACTCTCATACATTCTTAGATAAACAGAACTATGTAAAAACAGGTGGGTTTTTTTTTTTTTTTTTTGAGATTATCTTTATTATCTGATGGTTATCCAGTTGGCTCAGAACTGCAAGGAGCTATTGATGTCTCATTTCTGGGTTTGTCCCATGACAGCTGTTCTTCAAGGTCTTTAACTTTGACAATAATTTGAGAATTATTGGGAATTTCCAATAATTTGGGAATTTGAGGAGGGGGTCATTGAAACACAGCAGTGTTACTTTGGTAAATTACTCATTACAGGAATGGCTTCATCTGAGTCATTTTGGGACCTTATATTAAGCTCTACACTTAGGGTAGGATTCCCCTAGATGAGCCTAATATGATTATACTTATTTTTATGTTTTCATGATTTTATGCCTTCAATTTCCATAGCTTTCCATACAGCCTTTCTTAAATGTTGAAATGACTTTGTTTTGAAGAAAGGAAAGCATTGACTATCTTTCTTTGATCCTCTTACTAATCTGGTTCTGCTGCTATTTTGGGTTTAATCTCTTTTGTCCTTATTTCTTCCTTGTTACTTAAGTCTCTTAGATAATAAGGTGTAGGCAACCATCCCCTCCAAATGAAATTTGACACAGCCGAATAATGGGATACATAGTGAGAGGTTTTTTTCTTCTTCACACAAATAATAGTGACTGCTGATGATGTCTGTCATGTCAGCATTTAGAAATGGAGACCCTTCTGAGATTCTTAAACCTGGGACAATGATCATTGACATTTTCATGATGCAGTCTTCTAGCATTCATATTGTGCTGTACAAAGAGTGAGTGTCATACCTTCACAGGACATTGCTATCCCCCCTAGGGACTCAGTCTCATGATTTTTCAGGGTCACCTAGTGACCTTTAATCTTAAGAGGCTGATTAAACAGTGGGTCAGAAACTCTGTACCACTTTGAGTCTTAGAAGGCCATTAAAAATATTGCCTATAGTCATATAGTTTAATTTTCTTAAAACCATATTACTATATAATTTTATGAGCCTCTGATGTATTTTTCTCAAGACGTTCCTGCCCCTCTTCATTATGTGGTAAGGACATTCAAGAGTCCAGCTTAATTTTTGTGGAAGGGTGCTTTACTAGTCCTCAGCAGGCCGTGATTGGTCTGCGTGACGCCTGCATTGTTGTTCTCACAGCCAAAGCTAGCTGTGTCTTTACTTTTGCTTTCTCCTCTGCAAGACCTTATTGCCTACTCTAAATTTCCTTCCCTATTTCTCTATGGTTTTTGCAACGGTAGCAGTCAGTCCTGTTTTGCAATGTTTAATTCACATTGAAACTTTTAAAAAATGGTTAAACATTTTTCATCAGAACATCAATATAAATTGACTGGCTAGGGTTATCAGTTGCAAGCAGAGAAACTGATACTGGTTAACTTTCTTCAAAAAGGGTTTAATCAGAAAGGTGTTAGGAGACACAGAGCATTGACAGAAGGCCAAAGAGAACCCAGGTTGGCTTGGAGGAGAGCCAAGACCCGCTACAGGAATGCCCTGCTTTGGGCAGTGTTGCTGGTTTTGTTTCCCCAGATCTGTTGCATTTCTCCCTCCAGATAAGTGAGGAAGTCTGAAAGGACCTGTGCCTCAGGTTATTTCCTCAAGACTCTTACCAGGAGTCTCTGATTAACCTCATTGGATTAGGCATTAACGTGATCACTGCTAGGGCGTAAGAGGGGGACTGGGCTGTATCTCACCTATTTGGGGGTTCTCCTCAATAGGAAAAGATTTCAGGTGGTCAAAACACAAATGGCCTCGTACATAAATACTTTCATTGAAGTTCAAAGTTAAAAAACCAGAGAATTGGAATAAACTTTCAAGGAATAATGTGCTCATGTTACAGGTGGAATGGGGGAGCCTTTGGAGGTAAAATGACTTGTAAATCACAGCTTGAGTTGGCAGAGCTGGGACTAGAACCCAGATCTCTGCACTATCGTTTGGCTGGCTCTAAACTTTTAATTGGGGGTTACTGGTATGATTTTGAATTTTCAACTTCTAAAGCATTATATTAATGTAATCTTTTAATAAGAATTTGAATTATTGAGGTCTACCTCCATATTTATTTTATTCTGTGAACACTTACTGAGCATGTAATGTTTACCAGGTACTTGATAGGAGCCATTTTAGTAAGGAGGATAGGCATAAAGATAGGTTAATTATAATATAGTACAGTATGTTTCTGTAGAGGAATAAAAGTAAATGTGTATGGTTAACCCTTTCTTGGAGTTAACCTTGAACTTTATGGGTTTTTTTAAATTTATATTTTTATTTATTGACTGCACTGTGTCTCGGTTACGGCACATGGGATCTTTAGTTGTGCCATACGAACTCTTATATGTGGGACCTAGTTCCCTGACCAGGGATTGAACCGTGTCCCTTGGCATTGGGAACACAGAGACTTAGCCACTGCACCACCAGGCAAATCTCTTTGTGCGGTTTTTGAAGATTAAAGAGGAATAAGAAAGGGTGTTTCAGACAGAACATATCAGTAGGTGGTATCTTCAGTCTTGAATTGTAAAAGTGACAGAGTCAGCCAGCAGTCTTGCTTTGCTAACTGCTGTTTAAAGATTAAAGGGAAAACCGTGTTTTTTTTTTAAAAAATGGTGCTGGGACAAGTGGAGATGCATTTGCAAAATAGTGAATTTACACCCCATACTTCACACTGTACACAAAAATTAAAATGGGTCAAAGACCTAAATGTAAACTAAAACTTGTGGAAGAAAATAACAGGCATAAGTTCTTATGATACTGGATTAGGCAGTGGTTTCTTAGATATAACACCAAAAATGTGAACAGTCAAAGAAAAAATAGATTAATTTGACTTCATCAAAATTGAAAACTTCTGTACAGCAAAAGTTACTCTCAAGAAAGTGGAAAGACAGCCCACAGAGTCAGAAAATATTTGTAAATATTTAACAGGAGACTTTGGTTCAGAATATATGAAGAACTTTTAAAACTTGACAGTAAAGACAACACAATTTAAAACAGAGATTTCAGTAGGTCTTTTCTCCAAAGAAGATACACAAATAGCCCATAAGCACATAAAAACATGCTCAGCGTCGTTAGTCATCATGCTTGCTAGGATTGCTGGAGTCAGGAAGATGGGCGCTACCAAGTGTTGGCAGTGATGTGAAGCCGTTGGAACCCTCATACACTGCTGGTGTGAATTTAGAAATAGAACAACTGCTTTGGAAAATAATTTGGCACTTGCTCAAAAAGTTTAGTTTCCCAGACCCAGTAAATCTACCCCTAGGAATTTACCAAAGAAACTGAAAGCTTTCGTCTGTATACAAGGTGTATGCAGATATCTGTAGCAGAATTATGCATAATAGCCAAAAAATAGAAAACACCTGCATGTCCATCAGCTGATGAATGGGTAAACACAGTGTGATATATCCATAGGATATATCCGTACGGTGGAATATTATTCAGCCACAGAGCATAAGGCCATATTTTGTAAGATTTCATTTATATGAATTGTCCAGAGAGGCAAACTCATGGAGACAGAAGTAGGTTAGTAGTTGTCAGGGGCTATAGAAAGTAACTTTGTGGGTAAAGATTTCTTTGGGGGTTGGTGACAGTGTTCTGGAATTGGTGGTGATGGTTGTACAACCTTGGGACTATACTAAAAAGCACTGATTTGTATATAGTAAAAGTATAATTTTTTATAGCAAATGAATTATCTCTCTTTAAAATAAAGGAGGAAAAATATGTGAGTACTCTTACAATGTAATAGGAAGACAACTGAATTAAAAAACTGGCTAAGGATATCAAATGACATTTCATAGGCATAAAATGTGAGGGCTACTTATATGGCTAGTATTAAGCACTTTACATGTAAATTTAATTTTTATAATCAACCTTTGAAGTAGGTACTATTATCATCCTCAATTTACAGGTTAAGAAATAGGGATTATTAAGTGATTTAATATTCTCATTGATGAATGTTAGACTGGGATTCAGACTCAGGAACTTGTATTTTTATTCCCTACACTTTATACTGTTTAAACCCACACTGCTCTGTGTAAGTCTTTGTGTGGCTAGTTCATTTTTCAGGGCTGGCTCCAACCCGACACCATGCCTGTTGTTTTTCTCCTCTCCAGATCCATTGATGAGATGAAACGGTTGGAGGAAATGTCAGGTATGTTTCGGAGCTCTGGAGTTGAGCGCCACCCCCCAGAACCAAAATCCCAGACAGAAGGGGTTGAAGATTCAGGAGGCAAAGAGCAGCCATGGGAGATGGTGATGGATAAGAAACACTTCAAGCTGTGGCGGCGTCCCATTTCAGGCACCCACCTTTACCAGTACCGAGGTGAGTCCCGCCCGGCTGCTGGGAGCGTGTCTCGCCCTGGCAGGTGCCTGGCACTCTGTTCTCTTGCACTCTCCATTCTGGTTTTGTCCTGGGAGCACTGCCCTGGTGTGCTGCTGTTTTTCCTCTCCCTGGTGACAGGGATCATGGCATCCGGTCCCATCACTTCATGGCAAATAGATGGGGAAACAGTGGACACAGTGTCAGACTTTATTTTTTCTGGGCTCCAAAATCACTGCAGGTGGTGATTGCAGCCATGAATTTAAAAGACGCTTACTCCTTGGAAGGAAAGTTATGACCAACCTAGACAGCATATTAAAAAGCAGAGGCATTACTTTGCCAACAAAGGTCCATCTAGTCAAGGCTATGGTTTTTCCGGTGGTCATGTATGGATGTGAGAGTTGGAATATAAAGAAGGCTGAGCGCTGAAGAATTGATGCTTTTGAACTGTGGTGTTGAAGAAGACTCTTGAGAGTCCCTTGGACTGCAAGGAGATCCAACCAGTCCATCCTAAAGGAGATCAGTTCTGGGTGTTCATTGGAGGGACTGATGTTGAAGCTGAGACTCCAGTAGTTTGGCCACCTGATGCAAAGAGCTGACTCGTTTGAAAAGACCCTGATTCTGGGAAAGATTGAGGGCAGGAGGAAAAGGGGACGACAGAGGATGAGCTGGTTGGATGGTATCACCGACTTGATGGACATGAGTTCGGGTAGACTCCAGGAGTTGGTGATGGACAGGGAGGCCTGGCGTGCTGGTTCATGGGGTCGCAGAGAGTCGGACATGACTGAGTGACTGCACTGATGACAAGCGTCTCCTTGTCTTTGTTATGCTTTGCTAATGGTTGTCTCTGTCATACTTTGCTGCCCCAGCGTGACCTCCGGTTTCTGAATCTGCCTTTAAGATCTGCACGTGCGTGCTCTGCCGTTGAAATGCGGTTACATGATAGGAATAGAGCGGGTGACAAGTGTGGCAAACCTTGCTTATTCTCTGTTCTAGTGTTTGGCACCTACACGGATGTGACACCACGGCAGTTCTTCAATGTTCAGGTGAGTACGTTTCTCCTCCCAGATGAGGAGCTGCTAAGCCTAGAAGTTCTCTTGCCATTGTCCACATGAGTGGTTTCTCTGACTTATAAGATGTTGGCTTCAGTCCATCCATCTCTCTGCCCCTTATTTCACGTCAGATAGCCTCTGGGTGAGCCTTTGACTTACAGTTTGCCTGCTGGGGATGAGGCCAGTTCTGCTCTTTATAAGACTGTTGGGAAGATCAAATAGAGAAAGAATTTGAGTGCTTTAATATATTTTATAAGACTTTATAGTTTTTCCCCTAAACAATTTGAGGGTAAGTTACATACCCTTTATTCTAAAACCCTTCAGTGTGTATTTCCTAAAAAACCGGACATATTCTCCTAACTAGCCATGGTACCATTATAACAAAGTCAGCAAATTTAACTGATGCAACTCTGATAGAATTTTTGTATTCCAGTTTTACCTGTTGGCTTAGCGATGTCCTTCCCCTGCAGTATACAGATGCAGTCAGGACTTAGCAATCTGGAAGTTGTCCACAGTAAAGGTGTTTGTTTAATAAAGATAAGAATATGTGTTCAAAAGACTCTGATCTTTCTTGCGGGGAAATACAGAAAAGGGGAGCTGGGATCACCTAGAGTTGTACAAAAATTATTTTTTCCTTCTTAGAGTTCTCATGTTTTATTGGACTTTGGGTAACTAGTTTGGTGATTATAATACCCACTGCTAACACACAAGTGCACGCTTTCCCCTAAGCACTGAATTCTGTCAATCTGTATTGAATTTTTGTTGATTTGAATGTGTATGATATGTGTCTTACTTTGAGATTCCTTAGTTCTTCGTGATGTTAGAGATTTTTAAAATAATGCAGCTGGTATTTGTGTGAGGTGTCTGCCTGTACGTTTGGACTTTTTATCTGTTTAAAACCTTTTGGAATTATTTCACCCTTACAAATTTCTATCACTGTCTACTGTATTTTCTCTAGACATATCTATGACAATATTTTTTTTCTTACACTTGTGGGTTTTTGTTTTTTAAGATTCACTTTTAAAGTAATGGGATTGGCCTACAGGAAGGGATTTTATTAAAGGACTCATCTGTAGTAGTAACACAGCTGTGTCTTTGACACTTGGGCACTGCCCTTAGGTCAGATCACTGTTTCAGAAGGCTCTTGGGTAAGAGGCCCGCTCCTCTGGAGAAATCTTCTGTGGCTTTGTTTTGGATTTCTTGGGTCTTCATGGTCTTTGCTCTTTCTGTAGCTGGATACAGAATATAGGAAGAAGTGGGACGCCCTGGTGATCAAGCTGGAAGTGATTGAGAGGGATGTAGTCAGTGGCTCTGAGGTTCTTCATTGGGTGACCCACTTTCCCGTGAGTATCGTCCCTCTGGTTTTGCTTTAATCACGTCCACATGAGACAGAGCCCTGATCCTCCCACCCCTCCTCTTCTTTAGTACCCGATGTACTCACGGGATTATGTGTACGTTCGGCGGTACAGCGTGGATGAGGAAAACAACGTGATGGTGTTGGTGTCACGGTACGCGTGCTGAGCGGGGGCTCCTGCCGAGTCCCTGCAGCTTGGCCTTCATTCACACGTGTCTGGTGGGAGTCTGCTTGTCTTGTGAGTGAAGCTGGGGCGCTGTGCGTCCCAGCGAGAATGTGACTGTCTCAGAGGGTTGAAGGCATGCAAACCTTTCATCAAAGTGATCCTTCAGTTCCTTAGTGCTGATAATTAAAGAGACACTGTCTTCTTCAACACAAAGCCTACTGAGACAGGAAACACCGGGTTAACGTACTCTGTGTTTAGAAGCTGGTGTATATTCATTCATAACTTTTCTGATGTAGCTGTTGAAAAGTTAGGAGGCTGCCTTTACTTCGTAACTCCAGCTCCAGTGGTCCTGTGTGTCCTTAGTTGCTCTTTCTCCTCTCCTTGCCAGTGCTGTGGAGCACCCCAGTGTGCCAGAGTCTCCGGAATTCGTCAGGGTCCGGTCATACGAGTCCCAAATGGTTATCCGTCCACACAAGTCGTTTGATGAGGTGAGTTGTACATCATCCGAGATGTGATGGGTTAGTGGGCTTTTCTCAAGGAATGCCTTTTTTTCTGAACTGGGGGGGCATGCTGGTTCTCCAGCCTGGCTTGCATTGGATCCACTGGAGCTTGCTGAAACAGTGCTGGGCTGTGGCCTGAGAATCTGCATGTCTCCAGCTCCCAGGGGAGGCTGGTGCTGCTGGCCTGGGAAGCACACCTCAGGACCCCTCCCGTGGGGTGGTGTGCCTGGAAGACCCGTGAGACGGAGCAGTGACGACCCCTTGGCGCCTGGGGCCTGAGGGCAGTCAGAAGACGGTGGCCTGCCTCTCACAGGCCTGCTGGCCGTGCCTGAGGGACCGGAGCGAGCTGCCGTCCATCAGAACTTCCCCACAGTGGGCAGGACACGTAACACGTTTCTGGACTCCTGTTTCCTTATCAATGCTGTCTGCTTTCTTAAACATTTTATGACCTTGCTTTGCAAAGAATATTTTCTTCAACTTACTGTGGTGTTTTATTTTTGATGTTTTAGCCAAACCCCTGTTGAGTGTACATACTGATTGTGGTGGTTGCTGTTTTTAGTCCTGTTTACTTTGAAATCACTGTGTTTCTCCCCATCAGTTACTTGTGTTTTAGAGCTGTATGGCTGTTCTCTTAGCCATGCTTTTGTTTTCAGCAAGTTGTTTTATTTACACCACCTATATAACGGGACTCAGAATTCTAAGTGTGACAGAAAGCGTGGTTTGCCTCCGTCAGTGTGACGGTTTACGGGGAGCTGTATGTCGCCGTTTGTAGTTTTAGAGCAATGTGGTTTTCTTTTTGCACATGGGAACTTCACGACCAGGGATCGAACCCCTGCATTGGAAGCTCAGAGCCTTAACCAGTGGACCACTGGTGAAGTCCCATAGAGCAGTGTTCTTCAAACCATGAGTGGAAGACCTGCTAGTGGAAGACAGACTTAATTAGTGCTTGAAAAGGAGTAAATAGAAACTGAATATATGTTTTATGGAACTTTTGTTTGATTACATATGTACAATATGTGGGAGAGAGGCTGAGAAAGAAAGAACTTGGTTGGCAATGTAGAAAGTATTGTTTCCAGCGTGTTGTAAGTTAGTACACTTAAACATGTTTCAAAGTCCTTGCATTAGAAGCAATAATGTTGCTATTGCCTGGGCAGGCTGGGGACTGTGGGAGTTAGAATTATGCCTCATGCTTTTCTTTGATGTTGCTTCTGAAATTTGAACCTTGTCCTTGTATTTCCTATTTGGGGGGAAAAAGAGTGCCTCGAGTCCCAGCATTACTGCCTTTGGAAACCCTGACCATGAAATGGCTAAGACAGAGTTGGGCCACCAGCGGAGTGTGTTGTACCGGTAAATAGCTTCTTTCAGCTGAGGCGGGGGAACAGTATGAATTGTCTGTGTAAGTATTATAGCACGTTGTGACAAGCTCTTAGGAGAAAGGTCAGACTTGAGTTGGTTCTTGTAAAAAAGCAGCCTCTAGGTAGAGGAAACAGGAAGGACCCTGGAGGGAGAGGGCATGATTCCACGATTCAGCCGCAGATAAAGGAAGGAGGGAACCTTGGATGATCAGAGACTCAGTGCTTAGAAAGGAAGGCAGAGTTTAGGGAGGAGTGGTGATTGTCTTGACGGTGTATAGAAGATACTTGAAAGTCAGGCAGCTGAGTTTGGATTTGCCAGATGGAAAGTAGATCCTGAGCCAGGGTGTGGTGTTCTGTTCGATTGTGGCTCTGCTGCCAGATTACAGGACCTCAATTCCCTGACCGGGGTTGAACCCAGGCCACGACAGTGAAGCCTGGAATGCTCACTGCCAGGCCATCATGGAACTCCCCAGTTTCCCTTTTTGTCACGGAACATTTGAGATGTAGACGAAAGATGGAGAAGTGCAGAGAGGAACACACACGGACTCTGTCCTCCTTCGACTCCGGCCGTGACCACACTCTTGGCCAGACTTGTTTTATCTGTGCTCTTTCTGGTCACTTTCCCACAACCCTGATTTTTTTGAAGCAGATTCTGGTTTTGCTGTAGAAGAACCGAAGAATTACTCTATACATATTTTAGTATTTGTCTGAAAAAGAAGAGAGATTTTTTGAAAACATAATATCGTATTCCCTAATATCTAATATCTGTAGTGTTCAAACTTTCCTGATCATCCATGAATTTTTTTTGTATTTATTTGAATCCGGATTTCAGATGAGATCCAGATATTGAAATGTGTGTTCACACCATAGCTTTGCATCTATATCTTGAGTTCTCCCTCCTTTTTTCCCCCTTGGAATTGCATTTATTGAAGAAGCAGTTTCTTTGTCCTGGATTTTGCTGGTTATGTTGTCATAGTGTCGTCTAACATGTTTTTCTGTCCCCTGTGTTCCCTGTATGTGGGTACTTAGAGCTAGAGGCTTGAACAGATTGAGGTTATTTGCTTGGAGTAAGACAGCTTTATTAAAAGGTACATGATGTCTGATCTTGCCTTTTTATACAGTTTGCGGGGTTCTCACGGCAAGTATACTGGAGTGTTCTGCCATTCCCTCCTCCAGTGGATCACATTTTGTCAGGACTCTCCACTATGAACTGACGGTCTTGCGGCCCTGCATGGCATGGCTCATAGCTTCACTGAGTTAGCAAGCCCCTTTGCCACGACAAGGCTCTGATCCCTTTCTTTGTGAATTTGGAAGTGATTGATGAATATTACTCAGCTCAACTATTTTATTAGAAGTTCAGTTCAGTTCAGTTGCTCAGTCGTGTCCGACTCTTCACGACCCCATGAATTGCAGCACGCCAGGCCTCCCTGTCCATCACCATCTCCCGGGTTCACTCAGACTCACTCTCATCGAGTCCGTGATGCCATCCAGCCATCTCATCCTCTGTCATCCCCTTCTCCTCCTGCCCCCAATCCCTCCCAGCATCAGAGTCTTTTCCAATGAGTCAACTCTTCTCATTACAAAATACTATTTGTATGAACTCTTCGTTCTTTCTTCCCTTATTTCCATTTATTAGATGACATACTTGAAAGTTGCTCAGTCATGTCCAACTCTTTGCAACCTCATGGCCTATATAGCCCATGGAATTCTCCAGGCCAAAATACTGGAATGGGTAGCTGTTCCCTTCTCCAGGGGATCTTCCCAACCCAGAGATCGAACGCAGGTTTCCTGCATTACAGGCGGATTCTTGACCAACTGAGCCACCAGGGAAGCCAGTACTTGAAAGTTTATACACTGACTATCTGATTTCCGATAGTTCACAGAGGAAAGGGAAATAAGAAAGATGCTGATTTGTTTCCTTCATTTACTAGTTTTTAAAATATTGAATTGGTTCTTTCAACAAGCAGTCCTCCAAAGGTTAAAGTTTTTATTTTTTAAAGAAATGATGGGACTTACCTGGTGGTCCAGTGGTTAAGACTCATACTTCCAATACAAGAGGCCTGGATTCAATCCCGTGTGCTGTGCGGTACGGCCAAAAGAAAAAAGAGATGCTATTAGAACCTCAAAAGTTTAAGCGTATCTGGTTTGTTTTACAGTCACTTTTGTCTGGGTCCCTCTTATTGGCCAGAGTCCTTCTGATGCTGCGTTTCAGGCTCACCTTCTATAGTTTCAGGTGTGAATCTGAAAATGAGCATTGCTTCTAGGAGCCTTAATACCACGCTTTGGCGTCTAGAAGTTCTCATATTTCTAGGTCTGTTCACTCTTAAGAGTAATTTAGCTTACATCCCTGTTCTTTCTACCCATTTAATTCCTTCTTCCTGATGGCAACTGTTTTTAGTTTTGACTTTTTTCAGTATAGGCAGTAGTGTGTGAGAGCCCAGGACTTCAACTTTTCAGTGCAAGTGCTTTATGGGAAGGATCATTTCAAGTTTTTTATATGTATTAGCTCAGATAGTCTCCTAGCCAGCCTTTGTGGTGTCACTGTTCGCACTGTGCAGGCTTCACCTCTCCTTCCTCTTTACTTCTGTGGTGTTCAGTCTATATCTCTGTTACAGCACCTGTCCTATTAATTGGAAGCTCCTGAGGGCAAGGACTAGCGTGTTCTTATTTCCCATATAGTGCCTAGCACAGTGCCAGACACATAGCAGACGTTCAGAGAGCTGTTGGGTAGATGAATAAAGGACTCAACATGTCACCCAGGGAATGAAGAAGGTGGGCTTTGGTGTAAAGGCGCGAGTCACAGTGCTTCTGTCTATAGCTATGGCCAGTCTGCTTTGAAAAGTGCAGACTTGGGGCCTCCGTGGCAGTCTGTTGGTTAAGATTTTGCCTTCCAGTGTAAGGGGTTTGGGTTTGACCCCGATTGGAGAGCTTAAGATCCTGTAGCCAAAAACCCAGAACATAAAACAGAAATAGTAACAAATTTAATAAGTTTTTAAAAGTGGTTCTCTCTTACCCTTTGGGTGGAGCATATTTGCTTCAGGCCTCTCCAAGGATCGGGACCCCTGTAAATCTCCTTAATTTTTGTCTTCCGTGTACCAGTGAGAGGGCTGAGTCAGTGAGAGAGGGTGCCTGGCCCTGTGGTCAGGATTCTGGGTTCATCTTGGCTCTGGTTGAATATGTGGGTGAGCTTGAGCAAAGTCCCTTCACCTTTTTGTGCTCAGTTTCCTCATCTGTAAAATGGGGATTAGCAGTGTCTACATTATAGGATTGTTGTGAGGAGCTGAAGCAGTTCCTGAAACATAGTTGTAAGAGCCATGTAAATATTCGATGCTAGTGTTAATAGTGATAGTAGTAAGAGTTGATGTCATTTCGTTAAAGATTAAGATACTTAAACATGGTGGGATATGTGTTGAGGTCTACCCCCACATTCTAAGACTGACTAGAAAGACGCACGAGACCCAGCTGACAGTGTACTCACGGCTAAGATTTATCACAGAAACGGGAAGGTGCACAGCTGGATCAGAAGGGGGGGGGTGCAGGCAGGGTCTGGAGGAGTCCCCGCGGGCTCCGCACATTCCCTGTCCCATGAGGGCTCCTGGAACACATCCTCTTCCAGCCACAGAAAAGCAGCAACACGTGTGATGATTCTGCCTGGAGAAGCCCAGTGGAGACTCAGCGCTGGGTGTTGGTCACACAGGCACCCTCTGCCAAGCATGTCCTACAATCCCAGACCCCAGGGGGAGAGCAGGGGCTTGGCAGGAAGCTCATTGTTGGCACAGAGGAGGCACAGGAGCCCTGGAGTACTTCACTATTGACCGGGGTCAGGCAGGCAGCAAGTGCCCGGACACCAGCCTCACTAGGTGGCAACCTCTCAGGTCTTCAGGGTTAACGCTTTTCTGCTCAGGGTGAAAAAAATGCCCCTCTCCACCCCAGAGTCCGATCTTGGTTATTCTGTGGCACTGGGTACGGAGGCTGTGAGGGGTAATTTGGGTACCTTCATCTTTGCTGTTTTTCTTTTTCAGAACGGCTTTGACTACTTGCTGACGTACAGTGACAACCCCCAGACCGTGTTTCCTCGCTACTGCGTTAGTTGGATGGTTTCCAGTGGTGAGTGGGTGCTTGTGCATGGGGCTGGGTATCTGGGCTGAATGTTTTATTTTTCTCTAGCTTCTCAGTGGCTTCAGGGAGGTTAACACTTATTTCACGGGAGGCCTTGCGAGTTCATTGTTGAATACTGTCTTGAAGGTACTGAAGCCTCTGGCTTCAGTTTGGAGGGATGAGCATTCTGGAGTCCCAAAACAAAGCCTATGCCCAGAGGTGAATCGAAGAACATTTGCTTAATACATACTGTGTACATTAACGCATTTACAAATTTTCTTCTTAGATCGTGTTGGAAGCCTTAAAACGTGATTATAGGACAGTCCACTGGAGAAAGGGGCCACCACCCTTCTTAACAAAGGCAACAGCACATGGCTGCTGCGATTGCATTTTTCCTGGCCAGTCTCTTCCCTTAGAAACAGCTTCATGAGATTTTCTCTCTTGTTCTCTGTAAGCGGTGTCTTACCCTTCAGGGGAGAATGGAGAGGAGATTAGGTGTTTCTACTGTTTAACATTTTTCAGCAAAATTGGCTATGCCACTGATAAGTGATGCTTGAATCACATAAAAGAGAGCCTTTGGGGACTTAGGTGGCTTGATCAATACCCCTTTTCAAAGGATCCCAGAGGTCCTGGGTGGTTTTCACTCCCTGTAAGTTGGTTGTTTATCAGCCAGGCTGTGATCTCTGTAAGGAGGCATTGACTTCCTACCTGGAAAGAAACAGGCGCAGCAAATTTTGAGCCTGGTGGCTCAGCGGTAGAGAATCCACCTGCGGATGCAGGAGACTCAGGTTTGATCCCTGGGTCTGGAAGGTCCCTTAAAGAAGGAAATGGGGAAACGGTAGCTCACTCCAGTGTTCTTGCCTGGAAATCCCATGGACAGACTTACAGTCCATGGGGTTGCAGAGAGTCAGACACGACTGAGTGACTAGAACAGGGAAGGCACAGTGAGCCTGCTGGCTGGTGTGCTCGCCCACCCAGACTGCCCTCTCTCCCAACAGGCATGCCAGATTTCCTGGAGAAGCTGCACACGGCCACTCTGAAAGCCAAGAACATGGAGATCAAAGTGAAGGACTATATCTCATCTAAGCCTTTGGAAGTGGGGAGTGAGGCCAAAGCCGCCACCCCATCTTCTGAGCGCAAGAGTGAGGGCAGCTGTGGGCCTGCCCGCATCGAGTATGCTTGACAGGCCCTGGGGGAAGCAGGGCCAGGCGGGTTCCAGTCCTGTCTCGGCGTCATCATGCCCTCTGCTGCAGAACAGGGTGGACTCAGAGGGGTCTGCTGTGGCCACCACTGCAGGCTGATTCAGTACTGCTCTCGAGCCCTGCTGCTCTGTATCAGAACAGAAGGAGGAGGCATCGAAAGGGCCTGGTCACGTTCTTGGGCCACGCTTTTTGAAACTGGTGTTTCCTGGAGCTCCTCTGGAGCCAGCCTCGCCTGAGGCCGGAGGGGACAGCATCCTTTGCTTTCTCTGCCCACATTCCGTTCTCAGCCTTGGTTCTGCAGCACTTTGGGTGTGTTTCCTTCGGTTGTGAAGGTCCAGCTGGACCATGTGGACGGTTGAGTCTCCACTGAGGGGTCGTGGCTGGGGGCCCTCTCGGCCACAGTCCTGGTGTCGAGGGGGGTGTGAACTGTCGCTTGGCAGCGTAAGTGCCTTGTCCTCACCTTCCCCTGTCTCTAGGGACATAAGGTTTGTTCCAAGAAATGTCGATCTCTGCCTCCCGTTGCCGTTCCCCACGCAAAGCAGTTTCCCTGAGTCAGCGGGTTCTCGGTGTTCAATTCATGTGCTGTGTCCGTCTGGGCCACTGCCCCCCCTGTAGCCCATTTGCCAAGAACACCGGGAAGCTAACGCTGTCAGACAGTGACTCTGTCATCAGTGTTTTTGATAGGATCAGTGGAGATGCTCAAAACATTATCCAGTTTAGCTTTGTGTGTTGTGTTTTTTTTAACTTTTGTCTTAAAAACGAGGGGTAGAATTAGGGAATGGAATAGGATTTTTTTTTCCATAGTCTGGACTGTATAGACAGCACCGTTTTGATTCAAGCATTATTTTTTACACTTTGGGTTTGATTTGATGCCCGCAAATAGGCCATCTTGGAAGGCTGAAGGCAGAGCGGTGGGTCTTGGTCACCTCCCTGGAAGCTCTCAAAGCTACCGACAAGCTGTGTGAGCAGACAGATGCAGTCAGTCCCAAATGCTCAGATAAGGGGGATGTGACTCGTGGGACCCTGTGGAAAACTTGGTCGTCTTCTGAGCTAAAATTAAGGCAAACCACGCTGTTCCGATAAAGTCACAATCAGATGGGATCGGCCTGACCTGGCTAATGGGGCTTATGGCCATGCTGCAGTCTGACTGGCAGCATCGGGATGGGCTTCAGGACTTCAGATCCTTCTCTTCCCCCTTATTTCTTAGAATATGAATGACTAGATTTCCCCCACCCCCACTTACTACCCTTTTGTGTTGCTGAGAGGAGCGAAAGCAGAGATTAAGCCCCTTAACCTTTTTGTGGCCTAACTTTTGTGCCAAGGAAATGCCTACCCCTTTGATGTCTTGCAATCTCTGTGTCGTTGGCAGACCAGAGGGGTGCCTCAGACAGTCCCGCTTCTCTTCATCAGTTGTGTCTCTCTTCATCAGTTGTCTCTCCCTCTTCATACACAGGGATGAGTCCTTGGGTTGCACTGGAACTGAGCGCCTGTGACTGTTGGGACAGGGGTGGTATGGACGAGTGCCGTAGTACACTTGAGCAAAAGAGCTGTGCATTGCTCATGTGTTTTTTGGCAATTTGACTCGGCACTTGGTGTTGGTTTGTACAGTTACTTAGGTCATTGTAATGATTTCACTCCTGACTGTGACGTTTTTACCAAATGCGTGAATAAATACATAAGGATTGGTATGAAGGAATGTGTCTTTGGACGTGCGTTGTCAAGGAAGTCTTGCACACTGGGCTTATTATTTTTCCTGATCAAAAAGCGTATTCCCGCCAGCAGAGTTGGCACATGGAAGCAGCAAGGCTTGGTCTTCCCTGGCAGTAACTGACACACCACCCACCACCTTGTCTATAGACTAGAAGGCCTTTCCAGGTGACCAGATTGGCAGTTGAAAATAAACCACCCATTTCCACTTCCTTGTCTGGATCCACTGGTAACCCACACCCTTTGCTTTAAAAGGATGGACTTGGTGGGAGCAGCGTTAGAAGAGCATCAGGGCCTCTGGCCTGGGTCTGGAGCCCTGGAGCCGGAGAGGGGCAGTGGGCCCCAAAGCCCAGGGCGTGGTGGGAAGTGAGGTCACAGGCGGTTCTGCTGGGGTGCAGGTGGGTGCGGTGACAGCTCCACTGAAGACTCCGAGCACATGATGAGTTTTGAGTGTGCGTGTGGTGTTGCCTGTGGGAGACGTGAGGTGAATACGAACGCCCGCCCCAGACTGTGGCAGCTCCTCCACGTTGCTGGGAAGCCCTCAGCTAGCAGGCCTCCTATTTGAGGGTGTGGACTGTGGGTACACGCAGGCCTGTGCAACTTTCACGTATAGACAGAGCTGGGTGCTGGCCTGCGCCCTGCTTGGCACCCTGCCCGCTGTCCAGGCTACGCGTGAACCCTTGCACAGAGAAGCAGTTGGGTTCCTAACAGGGCAGCGTTTGTGCTGCCAGACAGCTCCAGCTTTCAGGAAGTTCTTTACATTGACGCCAACGGGGCCTCATCCTGTCTACTGAAGGGCCAAGCCCTGAGCTTGAAGCAACACTGGAAAACTTTCCCGCAGAAGAACCCTTCATTTCCTTGAAGGCGGTGCTCATGTGACAGCTTTTCCCAGGCTTTGTGTCACCAGCAACTTTAAAAATCCTCCAACTTTTTGAGTACTTCTCTGGTGGCCCAGTGGTCAAGACTCAGCCTTCCAATGCAGGGTGTGTGGATTTGATGCCTGGTGGGTAGCTAAGATCCCCCATACCTTGTAACCAAAAAACATGAAACAGAGGCAGAAGCAGTTTTGTAACAATTCAATAGAGAGTTTGAAAATGGTCCACATCAGAAAAATGTTATAAGAAATCAACCTTTTGTTTTGAACAAGTGTATACATACAGAAAAGTTGAAAGAGTGCTACTAATAAACCCTGGTACACCCTCGCCCGCCTTTGCTGGTAGGTAGCCCTACTGCAGCGTGTGCTTCATCTTCCCTGTACACACTTTGCTGTGACTGGACTGTGTCCTAAAATGTGTATGCGTGTGGGGCCCTAACCCTCAGTGTGATGGAGATAGGTCTTTGGGAAGTGATTAGTTTAGATGAGGTCATGAGAGTGGGTCCCCGTGATGGGATTAGTGCCCCTTATACTAATTGCTGCCAAAGTTGCTCTCCCTCTCCACCGTGAGGGACATGAAAAGCCAGAGAGCTCTCACCAGGGACAGAATAGACCAGCATCTCAACCTCGGTGGTTGAGCTTCCAGAGTTGTGAGAAATCTTGTTTAAGTCACTCTTGTCTGTGGCATTTCATTACAGTGGCCTGATTAGACTAATATACTTTTTCATGACCATCTGAAAGTAAATTGCAAACATTTGATTAAATACTTGAGCTTTTTTTTTTTTTNACCACCCATTTCCACTTCCTTGTCTGGATCCACTGGTAACCCACACCCTTTGCTTTGAAAGGATGGACTTGGTGGGAGCAGCGTTAGAAGAGCATCAGGGCCTCTGGCCTGGGTCTGGAGCCCTGGAGCCGGAGAGGGGCAGTGGGCCCCAAAGCCCAGGGCGTGGTGGGAAGTGAGGTCACAGGCGGTTCTGCTGGGGTGCAGGTGGGTGCGGTGACAGCTCCACTGAAGACTCCGAGCACATGATGAGTTTTGAGTGTGCGTGTGGTGTTGCCTGTGGGAGACGTGAGGTGAATACGAACGCCCGCCCCAGACTGTGGCAGCTCCTCCACGTTGCTGGGAAGCCCTCAGCTAGCAGGCCTCCTATTTGAGGGTGTGGACTGTGGGTACACGCAGGCCTGTGCAACTTTCACGTATAGACAGAGCTGGGTGCTGGCCTGCGCCCTGCTTGGCACCCTGCCCGCTGTCCAGGCTACGCGTGAACCCTTGCACAGAGAAGCAGTTGGGTTCCTAACAGGGCAGCGTTTGTGCTGCCAGACAGCTCCAGCTTTCAGGAAGTTCTTTACATTGACGCCAACGGGGCCTCATCCTGTCTACTGAAGGGCCAAGCCCTGAGCTTGAAGCAACACTGGAAAACTTTCCCGCAGAAGAACCCTTCATTTCCTTGAAGGCGGTGCTCATGTGACAGCTTTTCCCAGGCTTTGTGTCACCAGCAACTTTAAAAATCCTCCAACTTTTTGAGTACTTCTCTGGTGGCCCAGTGGTCAAGACTCAGCCTTCCAATGCAGGGTGTGTGGATTTGATGCCTGGTGGGTAGCTAAGATCCCCCATACCTTGTAACCAAAAAACATGAAACAGAGGCAGAAGCAGTTTTGTAACAATTCAATAGAGAGTTTGAAAATGGTCCACATCAGAAAAATGTTATAAGAAATCAACCTTTTGTTTTGAACAAGTGTATACATACAGAAAAGTTGAAAGAGTGCTACTAATAAACCCTGGTACACCCTCGCCCGCCTTTGCTGGTAGGTAGCCCTACTGCAGCGTGTGCTTCATCTTCCCTGTACACACTTTGCTGTGACTGGACTGTGTCCTAAAATGTGTATGCGTGTGGGGCCCTAACCCTCAGTGTGATGGAGATAGGTCTTTGGGAAGTGATTAGTTTAGATGAGGTCATGAGAGTGGGTCCCCGTGATGGGATTAGTGCCCCTTATACTAATTGCTGCCAAAGTTGCTCTCCCTCTCCACCGTGAGGGACATGAAAAGCCAGAGAGCTCTCACCAGGGACAGAATAGACCAGCATCTCAACCTCGGTGGTTGAGCTTCCAGAGTTGTGAGAAATCTTGTTTAAGTCACTCTTGTCTGTGGCATTTCATTACAGTGGCCTGATTAGACTAATATACTTTTTCATGACCATCTGAAAGTAAATTGCAAACATTTGATTAAATACTTGAGCTTTTTTTTTTTTTGGCCTTGCAGTGCAGCGTGCCATATCTTAGTTTCCTGACCAGGGATCGAACCTCTGCCCCATGCAGTGGAAGCATGGAGTCCTAACCACTGGACTGCCTGGGAAGTGCCTGAGCATGCTTTTTTTTTTTTTTTTTAATAGTAAAGATACTCTTATGTAAACTACACTGCAGATAGCATACAGATAAACTGTTGTACATAATATCTAATAGCTCATATTAAAATTTCCTTTGTTGCTCCCTAGATGACTCTAGCAACCCATCCCCCAGATTAGTATCCTATTAAGTATTTGTTGCATTTGTGTCCTTTGTCAAGAGCAGCTAAGTAGCTAAGTTGGCAGCCTGCCCTTTGTAATGTAGCTTCATGGGTGCACCTGTTGGGGAACTCCCATAGCTGGCCCCTACCTCGGGCTACTGGTCCCAGAACCGCAGGTGCTGACAGCCGTCACGCAGCCTAAAGGACACAGCATGGGCAGCAGCCCCTTGGTCTGCATACTACTAACATGAGCTAAAGTGCCGTTAATTTGTCGCCTGTCTCGTCACACTGTTGGCGTCTTGTGCTTGGGATAGCGCAGTCACTGAGCATCTGCCGTGCCCAGCACTGTGCTTCATGCTTTTGTGCAAGATCTCTCATAATCCTACCTACGACAGCTCTGCGAGAATGTAGCTATCCCTGTTTTATAAGCAGGAAATGGCATCAGAGGTTAAGTAATTTTCCTGCTCAAAGTCACACAGGAAGTGACAGAGCCAGGGTGCGGACCTACAAAGACTCCTCTGGCAAATGGCTTCAAGCTGGGCTAGTTTCTCAGGTGGCATGTTCGAATCCTTCCCAGGGCTGTTGACTTCCCTTGGAACCTGGATTGTGGGTTTTCTCTTCATCCCCCTGTGTTCAGTTTTATGTGGTTTTAGTCTTGCCCTACTGCCAGCTCCATTATCCAGTCACCAGTTGTTTGATGGTGCTCTTTCTATGAGTATTAGGAGCAGTAAATACAATTTCTCCTCTGGAAACTGCAGGACGTACACCACTGGCATGACACATGGATTAATATGAAGAGGTGGGGCGGTTTTCTTGGGGTCCTTGTGAGGTAGCATTTTCCAAAAATGTTTACTCACAAAGAAGCTAGTCTCTGAACCCAGCAGAGTAGGACAGGAGTTTGGAAATTCTTTTCGAAATGAAAATATCCTTCAGAAAACCTGAGAACTCTGATTTCTAACAAATAACCTTGAGAAGTATCTTAAAAAATTAAACTGAAGGGACTTGCTGGTGGTCCAGTGGTTGAGAATCCACCGGCCAGTGCGGGGGACCCAGGTTTGATCCCTGGTTGGGGAAGGTCTCACATGCCTTGGAGCAACTGAGGCTGTGGGCCACAGCTACGGAAACCCTCGCGCTTACAGCCCGTGGTCCACGGCAAGAGAAGCCACTGCAGGGAGAAGCCTGTGTGCAGCGATGGAGACCCAGGGTAGCCATAAGAAAATTAAAAAAATTATAAGCTCCGTATGGAGAGTGATTTTGATGTAAAATGTGCTTATTTTTATAAACCTCAGTAGTACTTGAAAGAGTGTCATTTCAAAGGAACTCCCAGGCTACACACACTCACATTTGCTTTACTGACCTCATTCTAGTTGATTCTGGTCCACAGATGAACTTAAAAACTTTTTCAGACAGATAACTTAGAAATGATCTAACTTTATCATCTATTTTTAAAGAGCCTGAAAGTGAAAAATGTTAGTCACTCAGTTGTGTCCAACTCTTTGGGACCCCATGGACTGTAGCCTCGCAGGCTCCTCTGTCCATGGAATTCTCCAGGTAGGAATACGGGAATGGGTTGCTATTCCCTTCTTCAGGGGATCTTCCCCCACCCAAGGATTGAATCCTGGATCTCCTGCATTGCAGACAGATTCTTTATCATCTGAGCCACCAGGGAAGCCTAATTTTTAAAGAGCCTAACCACACCTAAAAAGATAGCATGGTTGTTTGAAAGCAGTAGTGTTTGGGTGTTTTTATGGTTAACACATTTTATCATATCTTAAAACTGCTGAGCACATGAGTTAGGATCATGTTCAGCTTTGAAGGAAAAGGCTGATGTTGATATTCTTTTCTGAATGTCGCTGGTCCAGACACGGTGACTCCCCGTGAGTCCCATGGGTCCTCCCAGACCCAGGCTCCTGCCTCACAGGGGGTTGAAATCAGTTACATCAGAATCTGGAGGTTGAGACTGAGTATTGCGTTATCCTTCTGAATGTATTGTAGTTTGTCAGTGCTCATCCTAAAAGGAGGAGTCCAGAACGGCGCTAGTCTCTTCCCTAGCAGAGGCGCATCACTAGAGCAGGGGCTCCCTCCGCTCACTGCCCTAGGCCCGTTCCTCCTCCAGCCATTGTGTCTGTTCTCTGCCAGCAGGAGGCAGCAGGGGGAAAAGAGACCATCTTTTCCCTGAGGACACTTTCCAGGGTGGCACACTGTTTCTACTTACAGGCTGGGGGCCAGAACTTAGGCCAAAGACCATGCCTCACTGCTGACAAGTAGGCTGTTCTTTGAGCAGCCGTGTGCCCAGTAAAAATTCAGAGGTCATTTTGCTGAGGAAGGAGTGGAAATGGGGGCATTTGGCAGGCTTTGCCAATTTATAGCTAAAATAGAGCTACAGTCACTTCCAAGACTCAGGACTTTGTTTAAAAGGCAATAATGGCAGGTGATATAGTTTGCTAAGGCTGCTATAACAAAGTACTACAGAAATCCCCTGGCAGTCCAGTGGTTAGGACTCCGTGCTTCCACTGCAGGGGACCCCAGTTTGATCCGTGGTTGGGGAACGGGATCCTTTTGCCATACAAAAGAATTAGAGCCATCCTTGTTTATTCTCACAAGATCCCAGGGCACTAAGGTCCTGCATGCCTTGCAGTGTGGCCAAAAAAAAAAAACCAAACCAAACCAAAGCAAACAAGCAAAGTATCGGGGCTTCCCTGGTGGTCCAGTGGTTAAGAATCTGCCTTACAATGCGTGGGACACTGGTTCAATCCCTGGTCCGGGAAGATCCCACATGCCGCGGAGCAGTTAAGCCCATGTGCCACAACTGATGAAGCAAGAGGGCCTAGAGACTGCCACAGCAAGAGAAGCCTGAGCACCCACCTGGAGAATAGTCCTCAAAGGCAACTAAAGAAGGCCCGTGTACAGCAACGAAGACCCACCGCAGCCAAAAACTAAAATAAATGTAAAAAAAGAAAGTCCTAACCCTCCCCCCACTCAAAAAAAAGTATCATGAGCTAGTGGCTTAAACAACAAAAAAGGCATGGTCTCCCAGTTCAAGAGGCCAGAAGTCTGGGAGCAAGGTGTCGGGAGGGTGGGCCTCTCCCAGGTACTGGTGGTCAGTGGCCCTCTCTGGCCTCCCTTGGCTTGATGCAACCCTCCCTCCCCTCGCCACGCTTGGCCCTCATGCTCGTGTGGCCTCCTCCCTGTGCGTGTGTCTAGGTCCAGATTTCCCCTTTTTGTAAGGACACGGGTCCTATTGGTGGCGGGCCCATTCTATTCCAGTATAAGCTCATCTTAACCTAACTGAGGACATCTCAGTGGCACTATCTCTACAGGAGATCACCTTCCTTGGTGCTGGGGGTTAGGACTTCAACATCAGAACCTTGAGGGACCGCAATTCAACCCAAAAGAAGCGAAGATTGCAGAGAACTCAACTTCAGAATGACTTTTCAAAAGCAGTGGCCCTCTCGGGACTTCCCTGGTGGTCCAGTGCCTTCCAATGCCAGGGGTAGGAGGGGCGCGGGTTGGGTTTGATCCCTGGTCACGAAAATAAGGTCCCACATATCTCTCAGCCACAAAACCGAAACATAAAGCAGAAGCAATATTGTAACAAATTCAACAAGTCTTTTAAAATGGTCCACGTGAGGAAAAGAAAATCTTAAACAAATAAACACAACCGTGCAGAAGCAATGGCCCCTTAGGGCGTCCAGAGCGCCTGCCCTGCCTGGCCCGGGCCACCTGCCCGCACTTCACTGAGGCGGCAGCAGGGGGCAGGGCTGCGCCGCCCGCTGGAGCTCGCGCTCAGGCCACCCACGGCTGCTGGAAGCCCAGCAAACCGCGGAAGGTTCACTGCGGTCTCCCTGGGCATCCCCACCCCGCCTCAGAGCCTTCACTGGCATCAAGACCTATGAATCAAGCAGAGAGGAAGTGGGTGAGACAAGCACGGCCTGTGTGGGTGTGCAAGGCAGGCTGGTGAGAAGAGAAGGCCGAGGGGGAAGGAGGGCTTCTTAGGCCCCCAGCTCTGGGCCGAGGAGAGCGCCCGGGAGAGACGGAGGGTGGGGGAGGGGAGGGCAGATAAAGGGGGCCGAGCTCAGCTTTGCTGCCCGCTCCCTCCAGCCTTTCTGCTTCTAGGGGCCAGTCCTGTTCCCAGTCTAGGAGGAGGGTTGGCTCCCCCAGACCCAGCCCGGTGGGCAGGCTGATGGAGGGCCCAGCTGCTGGATGTCCCACCTTCCAGCCATCATTCCTGCATTTCCTGTTGTAATTCTTGATAGATTGCTGGATTTCTGCACCTAGAAAGAAGGCAGGGTGTGGAGATAATTAGCAAGGAATTGCTGAAGGCCCACCGCGTGCTGTGACTTTCAAAAGAACCACTGATTGTTGTTCAGTCGCTAAGTTCGTGTCCAACTCTTTCCAGCCCAGTGAACTGCAGCACGCTAGGCTTCCCTGTTCTTCATTATCTTCCTGAGTTTGCTCAAACTCGTGTCCACTGAGCCAACGATGCCATCCAACCATCTCGTCCTCTGTCACCTACTTCTCTTCTCCCCTTGCCCTTGTTTTTTCCCAGCGTCAGGGTTTTTTCCAGTGAGTCGGCTCAGATGGCATCAGGTAGCCAAAGTATTGGAGCTTCAGCATCAGTCCTTCTAATGAATATTCAGTACTGGTTTCCTTTAGGATTGACTAGTTTGAGCTCCTCGAAGTCCAAGGAACTCTCAAGAGTCTTCTCCAGCACCACACAGTTTGAAAGCATCAGTTCTTTGGTGCTCAGCCTTCTTTGTGGTCCAGCTCTTATATCTGTACATGATCCCTGCACTGGAGTGGACAGAATTAAACAGCTCAGCACCGAGGACCAAGGGTCTGCCCTTCTGTGGGGCCTGTTCTTCTTAAAAACTTTCATTGGAGTACAGTTGATTTACAATGTCGTATTAGTTTCACTTTACAGCACACTGATTCAGTCATATACATACATACATACACATATCCACTCTTTTATAGGCTTCCTTTCGTTGCACGTTGAATAGAGTTCCCGGTGCTCTACGGTAGGTTCTTATCAGTTATCTATTTTATGTATAACAGTGTGCATGTGGCAATTCCAACCTCGCAGTTATCCCCTTCCCCCACAGAATATTCTTGACACTCTTTGGATTTCGCCTTCATACTCTTCTATTTTCCAAAGTAATAACTATTTGACTAAAAAGGTAATGAATTTATTTTATACGTGAAAGTATGAAGAAAAATTATCTAGAATCGTTACAAGTCAAAGATTCAGTGTCTCTTCCCTACTTACTTGTATCTGTACATCATAATTTTTTGTAGTTTTATCTAAAGCTTTCATGTGTATAGATTAAAAAGTCAAATAATTCTCCCTTTTTGCTTTTAAAATTCTTATTGTGTAAATTTCAGGTGTACAGTATTGTAGTTCAACATCATCTATACTCCGGAATGATCTCTCACCATCCAGTTGACCCTTTGATCCATTTCACCAGCTCCCAGGCTCTCTCCTCTGATAAACAGCAAGCTGTTCTCTGTATCAGTTTGTTGTTGCTTTTTTTTTTTTTTAGTTTCCATGTATGAGTGAAATCATACAGAATTTGTCTTTCTCCATCTGACATTTCGCCCAACATAATTCCTTCAAAGTCCATTCAAGTTATTGCAAATGACAGGATTTCATTCTTCTTTATGGATGAATGATATCAATAGTGGCTGAATAATCATAATCCATTGTATGAATATACCGTGTCTTCTTTATCCATCGATCCATCAATGGACACATAGGTTGTTTGCATATATAAAGAGTCAAAAATAGTTCTTACCAAGTTTGTTGTGAAAACCTCTCTCCTACCATTTCCCTCTATCTAGGAACAGCCAGGCTCATCTCTCACAGCGGATTATGTTGGTATTTTCCTCCAGGTCTCTAGTGAAGTGAGTGAAGTCGCCCAGTCGTGTCCGACTCTTTGCGACCCCATGGACTGTAGTCTACCAGGCTCCTCTGTCCATGGGATTTTCCAGGCAATAGTCCTGGAGTGGATTGCCATTTCCTTCTCCAGGGGATCTTCCCAACCCAGGGCTTGAACCCAGGTCTCCCGCACTGTAGACGGACGCTGATAATGGCCTTATATTACCATACCCTGATTTTTTCATTTAGGCATTACACTTGGTCCTCCACATCGCCAGGGTTCTGCAACCATGGATTCAACCAACCGTGGATTGAAAATGTTAAAAAGAAAAAAATTCAAGGGACTTCCCTGGGTTAAGACTCTACTCTTCCACTGCAGGAGACATAGGTTCGATTCCTGATCAGGGAACTAAGATCCCATATGCTGTAAGGCAACTAAGCCTGTGTGCTACAACCACTGAGCCTGTGCACTGCAATGAAAGGCCCCACATGGCTCAAGGAAGACCTGCTTGCTGCAGCTAATGCCTGATACAGCCAAATAATGGTTCTAAAAATCTGTATTTTAAAAATCACATAAATGTGAGACCCTTAAAAAAAAAAGTAAACGTGTGTTTCCATCTGTGACATCTTTACCTGGTCTGTTTTTGTTTCTTTACGTATTTCCTCCTGCTGGCACTTCACTGAAATGTAATCAAAGTACAGTGAACTGCTTAAAGCTCACCATTCAGAAAACTAAGATCACGGCATCTGGTTCCATCACTTCATGGGAAATAGATGGGGAAACAGTGGAAACAGTGGTAGACTTTATTTTTTGGGGCTCCAAAATCACTGCAGATGGTGACTGCAGCCATGAAATTAAAAGATGCTTACTCCTTGGAAGGAAAGTTATGACCAACCTACATAGCATATTGAAAAGCAGAGACATTACTTTGCCAGTTAAGGTCCCGGCTATGGTTTTTCCTGTGGTCATGTATGGATGTGAGAGTTGGACTCTGAAGAAGGCTGAGTGCCGAAGAATTGATGCTTTTGAACTGTGGTGTTGGAGAAGACTCTTGAGAGTCCCTTGGACTGCAAGGAGATCCAACCAGTCCATTCTAAAGGAGATCAGTCCTGGGTATTCTTTGGAAGGAATGATGCTGAAGCTGAAACTCCAGTACTTTGGCCACCTCATGCGAAGAGTTGACTCATTGGAAAAGACTCTGATGCTGGGAGGGATTGGGGGCAGGAGGAGAAGGGGACAACCGAGGATGAGATGGCTGGATGGCATCACAGACTCGATGGTCGTGAGTCTGGGTGAACTCTGGGAGATGGTGATGAACAGGGAGGCCTGGCGTGCTGGGATTCATGGAGTTGCAAAGAGTTGGACACGACTGAGTGACTGAACTGAACTGATACACCTGTGACATCATTGTCACAATTAAGATAATGAATATTTCATCATCCACAAAAGTTTCCTTTTGTCCCTTGTTACTTCCCCCATCCCCAGGCAACCACTGACCTGCTGTGTCCATAAAGTAGACTACATTGTCTAGGATTTTTCATAAATGAAATCATACAGTAAATACCGATTTTTCCTTTTATTCACCATAATGATTCTGAGATTTGTCTGTGTTACACTTATTAATGGTTCATTTCTTTATATTACTGAGAATTAGTTCATTGAACGGATGGATCAGTTTGTTCACCTGCTGAGGAGCATTTGGATTGCTCCCAGTTTTTGGAGAAGGCAATGGCAACCCACTCCAGTACTCTTGCCTGGAAAATCCCATGGATGGAGGAGCCTGGAAGGCTGCAGTTGAGGGGTCGCTAGGAGTTGGACACGGCTGAACGACTTCACTTTCACTTTTCACTTTCATGCATTAGAGAAGGAAATGGCAACCCACTCCAGTGTTCTTGCTTGGAGAATCCAAGAGACGAGGAGCCTGGTGGGCTGCCGTCTCTGGGGTCACACAGAGTCGGACACGACTGAAGCAACTTAGCAGCAGCAGCAGCAGTTTTTGGCTGTTACAAATAGAGCTGCTATAAACATTTATGTGCAAGTCTTTAAAAATTAAAAAAAATGTCGGCAGTGTTAAGTCTTTGATGAGGCCCAGGGGCTCTTTGTTTCTGTGCTTGGGCTTTCTCCAGTTGCNGTTTTTGGCTGTTACAAATAGAGCTGCTATAAACATTTATGTGCAAGTCTTTAAAAATTAAAAAAAATGTCGGCAGTGTTAAGTCTTTGATGAGGCCCAGGGGCTCTTTGTTTCTGTGCTTGGGCTTTCTCCAGTTGCAGGAAGCGAGGGCTGCTCTCGAGCTGCGGTGTTCAGGCTTCTCGTTGCGGTGGCTTCTCTTGTGGAGCATGGGCTTCAGTGATTGTGGCATGCAGACTCTGGAAGTGCGTGGGCTCAGTAGTTGAGGAACACTGGCCTAGTTTCCCCAAGGCGTGGGATCTCAATTCCTGAACCAGGGTGAAACCCGTGTCCCCTTCATTGGCAGGCAGATTCTTAACCACTGGACCACCAGGGAAGTCCCTATGTACGAGTCTTTGTGTGAATATGTTTTCAAGGTTTGTTTTCTTTTCTTTTCTTTTTTTTTTTTTTTTAGATAAATGCCTGGGAGAGGAATGGCTGAGTCAAATGGTAGTTGCATGTTTAAATATGCTTAGGTAACCACCAAACCATTGTCCAAAGTGATTGTAACATTTTATATTCCCAGTAGCAGTATAAGCATTCTAGTTGCTGCATTTTTTTGCTAACACTTGTTGTGGCCAGTCTTCTTATTATGCTTTACTCTTGAGAGTCCCTTGGACTGCAAGGACATCCAGCCAGTCCATCCTAAAGGAGATCAGTCTTGGGTGTTCATTGGAAGGACTGATGTTGAAGCTGAAACTCCAATACTTTGGCCACCTGATGTGAAGAGCTGACTCAAAAGACCCTGATGCTGGGAAAGATTGAGGGCAGGAAGAGAAGGGGATGACAGAGGATGAGATGGTTGGATGGCATCACCGACTCAATGGACATGGGTTCAGGTAGACTCCGGGAGTTGGTGATGGACAGGGAGGCCTGGTGTGCTGTGGTTCATGGGGTTGAAAAGAGTCAGACACGACTGAACTGAATAAGTAATGATATTTAGCAACTTTATGTGTTTACTGGCATCCATGAGTCTTCTCTAAAGTACTATTTGAAATCTTTTGCTCATTTTTTAATTGGGTTTTTTGTCTTCTTGTTACACTATAGGAGTTTTTGCAATGTAAGAATTTTATTTTTTCTCTTTAATAATTGAATCATTATACTTATATCATCAAATCATACTTTTAATGAGTACAGTTCAGTGGTTTTTAGCATATTCACAAAGTTGTGGAAACTATCACCACTATTTAACTCGAAATGTTTTCATTACCCTGCAAAAAAAATTCCCAGACTCATTAGCAAGCACTCCCCCATCCTCTTCCTCCCAACCCCAGACAGCCAATCAGTAATCTACCTTCTGTGTCTACTATATCAAATGGACCTTTTATATAAATGGAATCATACAATATGTGATATTTTGTGACTGGCTCCTTTCATTTAGCAGAATGTTTTCAAGTTTCAGCTATGCTATCATATGAATCAGCACTTCATTCCCTTAAAAAAAAAATATTTATTTTCGTTTGTTTATTTGTCTGTGCCTGGTGTTAGTTGTGGCATGGGGGATCTAGTTCCTTGACCAGGAATAAAATCTGGGCCCTTCGTATTGTGAGTATGGAGTCTTAGCCACTGGACCACCAGATAAGTCCCTTCGTTCCTTCTTATGACTGAGCAGTATTCCACTTTATGGAATATCACATTTTATTTATTTGTTCATCAGCTGCTGGACATTTGAAATTTCCCCCCCTCTCACTTTTTGGCTATTATAAACAATGGGGTTATGAACATTCAGGTACAGGCTTTTGTATGAACAGATGTTTACAGTTCTCCTGAGTATGTACCTTGTAGTGGAATTGATGGGTCATGTGGTAATTCTATGTTTAACTTTTTGAGAAACCACCAAATTGTTTTCGAAAGCAGCTGTACCATTTTGTATTCCCACTAGCAGCGTCTGAGCGTTCCGATTTCTGAACAACACTTGTTATTGTTTTTTAATTCTAGCCATCCCGGTGGGTGTGATGTGGTATCTCATTGTGGTTCTGGTGTGCGTCACCTCAGTGACTAAGGATGTTGAACATTTTTTCTAATGCTTATTGGCCATCGGTATATCTTCTTTGGAGGAATGTCTATTCAAAACCTTTGCTCACTTTTAATTGGATTATTTGTTGTGTATTTGAATATTTTAAATGCAAGTCCTTTGTCTGATATATTTGTTGGGAANCTTGGACTGCAAGGAGATCCAACCAGTCCATTCTAAAGGAGATCAGTCCTGGGTATTCTTTGGAAGGAATGATGCTGAAGCTGAAACTCCAGTACTTTGGCCACCTCATGCGAAGAGTTGACTCATTGGAAAAGACTCTGATGCTGGGAGGGATTGGGGGCAGGAGGAGAAGGGGACAACCGAGGATGAGATGGCTGGATGGCATCACAGACTCGATGGTCGTGAGTCTGGGTGAACTCTGGGAGATGGTGATGAACAGGGAGGCCTGGCGTGCTGGGATTCATGGAGTTGCAAAGAGTTGGACACGACTGAGTGACTGAACTGAACTGATACACCTGTGACATCATTGTCACAATTAAGATAATGAATATTTCATCATCCACAAAAGTTTCCTTTTGTCCCTTGTTACTTCCCCCATCCCCAGGCAACCACTGACCTGCTGTGTCCATAAAGTAGACTACATTGTCTAGGATTTTTCATAAATGAAATCATACAGTAAATACCGATTTTTCCTTTTATTCACCATAATGATTCTGAGATTTGTCTGTGTTACACTTATTAATGGTTCATTTCTTTATATTACTGAGAATTAGTTCATTGAACGGATGGATCAGTTTGTTCACCTGCTGAGGAGCATTTGGATTGCTCCCAGTTTTTGGAGAAGGCAATGGCAACCCACTCCAGTACTCTTGCCTGGAAAATCCCATGGATGGAGGAGCCTGGAAGGCTGCAGTTGAGGGGTCGCTAGGAGTTGGACACGGCTGAACGACTTCACTTTCACTTTTCACTTTCATGCATTAGAGAAGGAAATGGCAACCCACTCCAGTGTTCTTGCTTGGAGAATCCAAGAGACGAGGAGCCTGGTGGGCTGCCGTCTCTGGGGTCACACAGAGTCGGACACGACTGAAGCAACTTAGCAGCAGCAGCAGCAGTTTTTGGCTGTTACAAATAGAGCTGCTATAAACATTTATGTGCAAGTCTTTAAAAATTAAAAAAAATGTCGGCAGTGTTAAGTCTTTGATGAGGCCCAGGGGCTCTTTGTTTCTGTGCTTGGGCTTTCTCCAGTTGCAGGAAGCGAGGGCTGCTCTCGAGCTGCGGTGTTCAGGCTTCTCGTTGCGGTGGCTTCTCTTGTGGAGCATGGGCTTCAGTGATTGTGGCATGCAGACTCTGGAAGTGCGTGGGCTCAGTAGTTGAGGAACACTGGCCTAGTTTCCCCAAGGCGTGGGATCTCAATTCCTGAACCAGGGTGAAACCCGTGTCCCCTTCATTGGCAGGCAGATTCTTAACCACTGGACCACCAGGGAAGTCCCTATGTACGAGTCTTTGTGTGAATATGTTTTCAAGGTTTGTTTTCTTTTCTTTTCTTTTTTTTTTTTTTTTAGATAAATGCCTGGGAGAGGAATGGCTGAGTCAAATGGTAGTTGCATGTTTAAATATGCTTAGGTAACCACCAAACCATTGTCCAAAGTGATTGTAACATTTTATATTCCCAGTAGCAGTATAAGCATTCTAGTTGCTGCATTTTTTTGCTAACACTTGTTGTGGCCAGTCTTCTTATTATGCTTTACTCTTGAGAGTCCCTTGGACTGCAAGGACATCCAGCCAGTCCATCCTAAAGGAGATCAGTCTTGGGTGTTCATTGGAAGGACTGATGTTGAAGCTGAAACTCCAATACTTTGGCCACCTGATGTGAAGAGCTGACTCAAAAGACCCTGATGCTGGGAAAGATTGAGGGCAGGAAGAGAAGGGGATGACAGAGGATGAGATGGTTGGATGGCATCACCGACTCAATGGACATGGGTTCAGGTAGACTCCGGGAGTTGGTGATGGACAGGGAGGCCTGGTGTGCTGTGGTTCATGGGGTTGAAAAGAGTCAGACACGACTGAACTGAATAAGTAATGATATTTAGCAACTTTATGTGTTTACTGGCATCCATGAGTCTTCTCTAAAGTACTATTTGAAATCTTTTGCTCATTTTTTAATTGGGTTTTTTGTCTTCTTGTTACACTATAGGAGTTTTTGCAATGTAAGAATTTTATTTTTTCTCTTTAATAATTGAATCATTATACTTATATCATCAAATCATACTTTTAATGAGTACAGTTCAGTGGTTTTTAGCATATTCACAAAGTTGTGGAAACTATCACCACTATTTAACTCGAAATGTTTTCATTACCCTGCAAAAAAAATTCCCAGACTCATTAGCAAGCACTCCCCCATCCTCTTCCTCCCAACCCCAGACAGCCAATCAGTAATCTACCTTCTGTGTCTACTATATCAAATGGACCTTTTATATAAATGGAATCATACAATATGTGATATTTTGTGACTGGCTCCTTTCATTTAGCAGAATGTTTTCAAGTTTCAGCTATGCTATCATATGAATCAGCACTTCATTCCCTTAAAAAAAAAATATTTATTTTCGTTTGTTTATTTGTCTGTGCCTGGTGTTAGTTGTGGCATGGGGGATCTAGTTCCTTGACCAGGAATAAAATCTGGGCCCTTCGTATTGTGAGTATGGAGTCTTAGCCACTGGACCACCAGATAAGTCCCTTCGTTCCTTCTTATGACTGAGCAGTATTCCACTTTATGGAATATCACATTTTATTTATTTGTTCATCAGCTGCTGGACATTTGAAATTTCCCCCCCTCTCACTTTTTGGCTATTATAAACAATGGGGTTATGAACATTCAGGTACAGGCTTTTGTATGAACAGATGTTTACAGTTCTCCTGAGTATGTACCTTGTAGTGGAATTGATGGGTCATGTGGTAATTCTATGTTTAACTTTTTGAGAAACCACCAAATTGTTTTCGAAAGCAGCTGTACCATTTTGTATTCCCACTAGCAGCGTCTGAGCGTTCCGATTTCTGAACAACACTTGTTATTGTTTTTTAATTCTAGCCATCCCGGTGGGTGTGATGTGGTATCTCATTGTGGTTCTGGTGTGCGTCACCTCAGTGACTAAGGATGTTGAACATTTTTTCTAATGCTTATTGGCCATCGGTATATCTTCTTTGGAGGAATGTCTATTCAAAACCTTTGCTCACTTTTAATTGGATTATTTGTTGTGTATTTGAATATTTTAAATGCAAGTCCTTTGTCTGATATATTTGTTGGGAATATTTTGTCCTTGTCCGTGACTGGCCTTTTATTTTTTGTAATGGTGTCTTTTAAAGAAGACACAAGTTTATAATGTTGCTGTAACCCAGTTTATCAGTTTTCTCTTTTGCATTTTGTGCTCTTATGCTCTAAGAAACCTTTGCCTAACTCAAGGATGCAAAGGTGTTCTCCCATGTGTTCTTCTAGACATTTTATAGTTTCAGGTTTTTACATTTAGGATTGTGATCTGCTCAAGTTAATTTTTATATAAGGTGTGTGGTACGAGTCATGTTTGACATTGAGTATATTTCCAATTTTTGTTCTCTATTATTGCATATAGATCCATGGTTCATGTTTATTTCATATTTCGTATGAGGAAGAATGGGAATGTCATTCCCCTTCTTTCCCTGCTTTTTTCCCTCCTCTTCACTCTATTCCACACTATCCTATACCCCTTATAGGGATGGTTTTACGGCTTTTCTTTTCTTTTTTTTTGAGAGAAAAGATACATAGAGATTTTGTTAATACAGAATATACTTTTGACTCAGTCCTGCCACATTGCTTTCCCTATATCCTTGCCAACAATTGGTATTATCTAACTTTGATTTTAATTTTTTTTGCCAACCTGTAAAAGAATGTGTCCTCGTTTTATTTTTGATTTCTCTAATTGCTAGAGAGTTTAAGTATTTCTTCACAGACTTATTAACCATTCAGATTTCCCTTGTATGAGTTGCCAATCATGGCTGTATACATTTCTCTATTGACATTTTTCTATAATTCCTCTATTCCTTGCTTTGCAAAAAGTCCTTGTATATGCTACATTAGAATTCCTTAATTGATTATTTTATTCATGAAATTAAATATTATATTCAATTTCAGTTTGTCAGTTTTATTTTTAAATTTTTATCTTTGTGCTACACAGCATGTGGGATCTTAATTCCCTTATCATAACCCCTGCATTGGATGTGATCTTAACCACTGGACTGCCAGGGAAGTTCCAATTCTTGTCAGTTGTAGGCGTTGTAAATATTTTCCCCCAACTTCTCCCCCATCTGTTAATGGTATTGTTTATTAAACAAAAGTCTTTCTCTTTTTTTCGCTGTGCCATGCAGCTTGCGGGATCTTAGTTCCCTGATCAGGGATTGAACCCGGGGCCACGGCAATGGAAGTGCTGAGCCCTAACCACTGAATCATCAGGGAAGTCCTGAGAGCTTTCATTTTTATGTGGTTGAATCTATAATTTTTTCACCTATAATCTATACTTTTAAACCTTTAATCCCTCAAAGTAAAAAAGATGTCTCCTACATATTCATCTCTTAGCTTTAGAGTTTTATTTTACACATGTAGATCCCCTGGAGAAGGAAATGGCAACCCACTCCAGTATCCTTACCTGGGAAATCCCTTGGACAGAGGAGCCTGGAAGCTTACAGTCCATGGGGTCGCAGAGAGTTGGACACGACTGAGTGATTAAACAGCAACAGCAACAATTTACTGTTAGGTAAGGGCTGTGGGATGGGGATCCAACCTGAAATTTCCTATCCTGGTTTCCCAGCTCTAGCTGCTAAACTTCACTAGCATGGCAGCAAGGAGGCCAGGGATCAGCAGAGGGGTGCGGGGGTTGGGGGGCCCCTGAGTCTGACCTGGTGGTGACTTTCTCCAGCAACCCTTAGCTGCCAGGGCTGAGAGCTGGATAAAGAGGACATGAAGACTTTTCAGGTGTCAGAGTTGGAAGGGCCAGGAGGGAAGGGTGTTCGGGGCTTTGCAGGGGCGGAAGTGCGCCGGCTGGGCCTGCAGTGCTGCGGGCGGAAGCAAGGGTCTTTGGTTCCTGCAGGTGTGGGCAGGTGCTGGAGACAGGAACAGGCTGCGTTTGTAATAAGTGACACTGCAAGTGGGCAGCTGAGTGTGGGCTCTCACCCAGTGTGAGTGTGGCGCTCACACACAGGCCAGGCCAGCCTGATGGCAGAGGAGGTGCCTGGGATGCCTGTTGGAATTAGGTCCAGGGGCAGCCGCCCTTCCACAGGGGAAGGTTGGGTTGTCCTGAACGGGCCCCGCAGGTCAGGCAGGTGGAGCCCCTTCACCCCAGGCCACAGTGGCCGGGGGCAGGAAGTAGAGGGATTGGATAGATCCCGCCCTGGGGTGGAGATCAGGGATGGGGCAGGGGAGCCACCCGGAGTGGGTTTGTCCTACTGGAAGTGGATGGCGAGCTCGCCAGCTGCGGCCGGCTGCCTGGCTGCTCAGGAGATGCCAGCCTCTTGACATGGTGACAGACGGGCTGGGCTCCTCCTTGTGTGGTGACACTGCCTGGAGAACCTCTTCTCCATCAGGGAGAGGCAGAGGAAGAGAGGGCAGAGGAAGAGAGGGCAGAGGAAGAGAGGGCGAGACTGGAAAGCCCCGCCTCCACCCAGAAGTGGCATTTCTTTGTCTGCATGGAGTCAAGTGGCTCTGCCTCCAGGGAGGGGGAGGCAGAGGGANTCCCTTCCTGCCCCTTCTAAGAGCCTTACAAAAGACCCACACAGAGAGAGGAAGGGACCCCAAGAACGAACCAAGACGAGTTGGGGACAGTGTTTCACTGAATCCTCCCTTCTCTTCCGTTTATCCCACGTTCTCTACAGTGTGGATGGATATCTGGGGCCATCAGGAAAGTAACAAATGGTGTGTGCTAAGTGTGTGCAGGGTGGGTGTGGGGGACGAGGCCCCTGTCCCTGGGGAGACAGGACTTGGGGTTGCCAGGCCCCCAACCCCGGCCCTGCTGTGGGTGCCCTTGTCACTGGCTTTTCCCGGGGAGGTCACCCCCTTGGGTTCCCACTTGGTAGCTGAGGAAAGTGGGGCTTAGGTCATCGAAGGGCCTGGCACAAGGTCACCGGCTCTACCCCCTCCACCTTGGCATGTCCTCAGCCGAGCCGGCCACAGTGGACACTGTCAGGAGAGCAAAATCAAGTGTAAAACCCCTCGAGCCCCCAGAAGGGGAAAGCGAGAGGCCCTGTGCCCCTAGAGCAACCCAGGAAACGCGATGTGAAAACCCAGGCAGCGGGGGTGGAGGCCCAGGGCTGGGGGCCCCGGGTGTCAGTGGGTGGAAACAGGATGTGAGCAGAGAGGGGGCTGAGAGAAGCAAGGTGGCTCCCAGCAAAGGCAGCCACCTGGCGCACTGTGTTCTGATCACGGAAAAAGAGCCTGGGCTGTGTGGGAGCCGTCACATCCTGCTCCCTGCCAGGCCTCCCCCGCCCACCTGGCTCCTCGGCTGGGGGTAGGGGGCCTGCGGGCAAAGGACAGGGCCTTGCCCTGTGGAAGGATGGGGATTCAGTCTTAACAAGGGCTCCTAGATCCCCAGGGAGGCCTGGCATCCAATGGTGAGAGCAAAAATGAAGGCAGAACAGGGCGGACAGCTCGCCGGTCCACTCAGCCCACGCTGACGGAGGACCCGCCAGGGCCAGGCCTGCGCAGGGAGCAGGGAAAGGGAAACTGCAGGGCCCGCGCTGCCTTCAGGGAGGCCCAGGTGTTGGGAGGGCAGAGGTGAGCCTGGGCTCTGTGAGACCCTGGGTTTAGCCTGAGGATCTGGGAAGGCTTCCTGAAAGAGGTGAGACCTCAGAGGCATCTGGAAGGTGGGTTAAAGGCATCCCAGGCAGGATCAGCCAGCACAGGGCGCGGAGCTGTGTGGCTCAGTGTCAGCGGGGGCCTCTTTCTGCCCATGTGGCCAGAGTCTACCTGCTTGGCCTGCTCAGGGCCTTCGGGCTCCTCTCTGGCCTGGTCACTCACTAGCGTTAGCACCAGCATTCTCTTACCCCACTCCCGCATACCCCGGCAAACCTTGGACCTCCCCGCAGCACATACTGCCCCACCCACCACTCCACTGTGACAGCCGTGGGAGTGTCACCTCTGAGGCTCCTGCTAAGTCATGTCAGCCTCTTGGTGGCTCAGCTCCTTCCCTTGGTTTATAACCAGACTTTGGCTCCTAGAGTGTTTCATACATATTTATGTTCATATAGCATACATAACTTTTTCTTTTTTTTATAGAAATGGTATCATGTTGCATGACCCTTCATTTGCAATTCACTCTTTTCACGTTGTCTTGGAGCTTGTTCCTTCTTACTTGTTTATTTGATTCTTGGTTGTGTCGGGTTTAGTGGTGGCCCACGGGATCTCTTCGTTGTGGCGTGCGAGAGTTTTCTGTGTAGCCAGTGGGCGCTCTGGTTGTGGTACGATGGCTTAGCTAGCCCCTGGCATGTGGGATCCTAGCTCCCTGGCCAGGAATCAAACCCATGTCCCATACATTGGAAGGCAGACTCAATTATTAGACCACCAGGGACATCCCTGGAAGCTTGTTCTGTATTACTGTGGTAGATTAACCTCACTGGTCTTTTAATGCTTAGGAATCATACAAGCTGAGTGTCCCATTTCACCCCATATAGATACTTGCTGCACTGGAAATCTTTGTACAGTTCTCTTTTCAGAGTGACATCCGGAAGAGGGGTTCGAGTCAAAGGGCATGTGCTTCCCACATCTGGATAGGTTCTGCCCAGTCACCCTCTAAAAACACCGAGCTGTGCTCCCACCAAGAAGGCACAAGGTTACTCATCTACCCACCCCACCCCCAGCACTGAATGTGTGCCAACCTGGTGGGAGAATAATGCCCTGACATCCTTTCTGTGGGGATAGCGTGTTTCTTATGCCTCTTGGGCATTTGCACTTCTTAGCCCCTGAATTATTTTATTTTTGAAAATTATATTAAAAAAAATTATTTAGCTGTGCAGGGTCTTAGTTTTGGCACACGGGATCTTTGATCTCTGTTAGTTTTGTCATGGGGGCTCTAGTTCCCTGACCTGGGATCAAGCCTGGGCCCCCTGCATGGGGAGTGCTGTGTCTTAGCCGCTGGGCCACTAGGGAAGTCCCCTTGATCTGTGAATCCTGTCCTTTGACTCTTCTTACTCACTTGTGGAGACTCACATAAAGATATGTGCCTCGTCTTCCCCACACTCCCTTTTCTCCTTCCCTGTTGTATTTTTTTCCATGACCGCCATCTGACATACTGTATGTCTGTTTCGTCATGCCTGTCCCTCCTCACCCCCCTGGAATGTCAGAACCAGGAGAGCAGTGGTTTTGTTGTTTTGCATCCCAATGTTTCCAGCATCCAGAACAGTGCCTGGCACACAGTATGCATGCCTAATTAGTCTATGAATGAATAAATAATAATCTTTTGTCTCTTATTTGTTTTGCAAATACTTTCTCCATGTCTGTCACTTGCTCTTTACCCTCATTTGTGGTGAAGTTTAATTGTACAGAAAATTTTAATTAATATGAGGTCAGATCTTTTGGTTTTTTCACATGTGGCTTTTGTGTTCTGAATTTTGCTTCAGGCTTTTTTTACCCCAAGTTATAAACACATTGTGGTATATATTTTCCTTAAGGCTTGTATTTTTGGGTCTTATTTAAATGATTTATTTCCCATGAAGTATATTTTTGTGACTGATAGGAGATATAATGAACAATATACTCTTGCTGTACGTTAAAAAAGCCAGTCTTCACTCTATTGGTTTGAAATGTTGCCTATATCATTACTGGGTCTTTGAACTTCTAATTGATTCCTTTTGTATATTACTATGCCTAGATGGACCTTTGTTGGCAAAGTAATGTCTCTGCTTTTGAATATGCTATCTAAGTTGGTCATAANATAAATATTCAGCTATGCCAGATATTGTGCTAGACAGTAAAAAAAAGAAAAGCTTAAATACGCTTGACCCTTGAACAACATAAATTTGAACTGTGCAGGTCCCCTTATATGCAGACTTTTTGCAGTAGGAGATACTACAATACTATAGGGTCTGAGATTGGTTGAGTCCACAAATGCAGAACTGCAGATACAGAGTGCCCACTGTAAAGTTACATGTGGATTTTCAACTGGGCAGAGGGTCAGTGCCTCAAGCCCTGTGTCAACTGTATAAAGCACATGGCTTGCCTTCTAGGAGCTCACATATATAGCAGAGAGGTATAATTTAATAATAAAAACACCCAGTGGTCAGTTTAGTAATGTCACATAAAGTTACTACAGGTATATAGTTCAGAGATATTGCAGGCTTAGTTCCAGACCACTACAATGAAGCAAATATCACACTAAAGCAAGTCACATGAATGTTTTGGCTTCTCAGTGCATATAAGTTATGTTTAACTATACTGCAGTCTATTTAAAGTGTCCAATAGCATTATGTCTACCCAAAAAAGTATATATCTTAATTTTAAAATACTTTATTGCTAAAAAAAAAAGTGCTAACCATCACCTGAGCCTTCAGTGAGTCATAACAGTAACAATAATGATCACAGATCACCATAACAAATATAATAATGAAAAGGGTTGAAATATTGTAAAATTACCAAAATGTGACACAGAGACACGAAGTGAACAAATGCTGTTGGGAAAATTGTGCCGATAGACTTAACGCTATGCGGGGTTGCCCCCAACTCTTCAATTTGTAAAAAATGCAGTTATCTTCCAAGTGCAATAAAGCAAAGCTGAATAAAACGAGATCTACCTATAGTGATTTGCTGTGCTTAAGCACCTGAGCAGGAAGTGTGGGGAACCTTCTATTCATTGTTATGGAGGAAATAATGTCACAGAATGCCACTCCCAGTAATCAATATCTAATCTTCCACTCTACCCTCTATTTTAGAATCAGTTGAGAATGAGCCTAGATCCATTTAATAACTGCGAAATTTGTGATGTTACTTTGATAGCTCTGTATCCCNGGAGGAAATAATGTCACAGAATGCCACTCCCAGTAATCAATATCTAATCTTCCACTCTACCCTCTATTTTAGAATCAGTTGAGAATGAGCCTAGATCCATTTAATAACTGCGAAATTTGTGATGTTACTTTGATAGCTCTGTATCCCAGAGTCTCTGCTTAAACAAAAAACAAACTAGTATAACAAGATTTGGAGAAGGCAATGGCAACCCACTCCAGTACTCTTGCTTGGAAAATCCCATGGATGGAAGAGCCTGGTAGGNGGGTGACCTTGTAGCTTCAGCCAGCCCTGGTTGTGCCTGGCCCTTGTCTTCTCGGGGGAAACTGGGCTAGGGTCACTACTGCCGCCGCCTGGCCCAGCCTCCAGGGGCCTTTCCTGTCTCAGACTAAACTGGCATCACTGGTTCAATGGACATGAGTTTGAGCAAACTCCGGGAGGTAATGAAGGGCAGAGAAGCCTGGCATGCTGCAGTCCATGGGGTTGCAAAGAGTAAGACACGGCTGAGTGACTGAACAACAGCAGAACTGGAGGCCTGCCCCTGTGGCTGGGCAGCTGAGGCCAGCACTGCTCGCCCTGGCCTGGCTGTGTGCGGGTCAGGCTGGCAACAGCTGCAGTCCAGAAGGGAGCGGGGGCGGCAGGGAGGGCCTTTCCTGGTGGGATGCTCGAGAAGGGCCTGGTGAGGATGTGGCCTGGCCCTTGGGCGGGTTCTGGCCCAGCCGCCCTCTCCCTGGCGTAGGGGTTCCTAACTTGGGGCAGTGGGTGGCTCCAAGGGATTGCGTCGGTAGGAATGATAGCAGAGCCCAGCTCCCAGTGAAGCGTCCCGGGGGCACCTAGCGTGGTGCCTGACAGCCAGGAGGGCCCTTACCTCCATATTTGCAAAATCATCTTGTTGGGCCACCTTGTTTAACCTCAAAGTGTGTGCGTGCTCAGTTGCTCAGTCATGTCCAACTCTTGTGACCCCATGGATTGTAGCCTGCCAGGCTCTTCTGTCCCCGAAATTTTTCAGGTGAGAATGGGTTGTCATTTCCTACTCCTGGGGACCTTCCCAGCCCAGGGCTCCAGCCTGCGTTTCCTGCATTGGCAGGTGGGTTCTTTACCACTGAGCCACCTGGGAGGCCCAACCTCACGGTACCATCCCTCTAAAGAACAGTGCTGGTGATGGGGACCACCTTGCATGCCATCTCATGTGTGTGTATGCAAGTGGCATGTATGTGTGCGTGGCATGTGTGTATATGTACATGTATGTAGGTGGCATATGTGTATGTATGTGTATGTGTGGCTCCAGAGGGCAGAGGTCAGACCCTGAGGAATGGCTCCTCTCCAACACCTCACCAGTTGGAGAGCCAACATTTTCCTGTGGCGGCGCAGACAGGGTGGGGTGGCGATGCAGGGAGAGGACTGTCAGATCTGAGCTGCCCAAGTGAGAACTGACCCTGAGGACTTGTGTCCAGACTGGACAGCGTTCCGTTATACAGCATTACACAGAGTGGGGTGCAGGCTGTGCAGAGGCGAGGCTGGGGGTGCAGTCGGGTGAGACAGTGCGGGGGCCCTGGAGCCAGGGCAGGGCTGCAGGTCTGTAGACTGGCCCTGGGCGCCACTGGAGCGGGGTGGCTCACGGAGGGTTTTCTGGGGGCTGGGGAGGCCACATCCCTGGGGCATGTGTAAGCGTCCATGGTGATGGGCAGGGGCTTGGCTTTGAACATGTGTGATGGTGTGTGACACCATGTGTGTGAGGAGAAGGTGTGAATGTGTCTCTGTGCATGGGTGTGCACCTGTGGATGTCCAGGGCAACTCTGAGTCTCGATGGCTTCCACTTTTTCAGGAGCTGTCGTCTTCAGGGGCAGCATAATCTGATCGCGGACCTTAAATCTCCCTATCCCATCCCAGCCCTTCCTCTCTGGCTTCCGTCTCCAGCCATCTGTGCTGCACCGACCCCAGCCTCCACCCTAGGCTACTCCCCGGCCCGCAGCTCGGCCTCCCTCGCTGGCTCCTGAGTCCCGTCCAAGGAGCAGGTGTCCAGGCAGGGTGGGACCAGGAGGAAGGGACAGAAATCTTCGGCCTCCTCCTCCTCATTCTCTTAGTCATCCGTCACCTCCTGCTCAGCCTAAACCCGAGAAGCCACCTCCTCTGCTCCGTCCACAGTTCCTGTCCATTCTCCCCACGGCTGACCCTGCATCCCGCCTCCACTTTCCCTACCACCCTGGGTCCAGGGTCCATTCCCCGTCCCCTGACCTCCCTGTAGCTACAAGCCATTCTCCACCCACATACGGAGGGACTTTGTTCTGGTGCCAATCAGATGGCCCTTAATCAAGACCCTCCAAGAATCCTAACTGTCCTTTTAATCAAATCAGACCCACACCGGCTGACCAGACCCAAAAGGCTGCTGGACTCTGTCTTTCCTGCCATCTGCCCACCACCGGGGAAAGTGTGAAAGTGTTAGTCGCTCAGTTATGTCTGACTCTTTGCAACACCATGTTCTGTAGCCTGCCAGGCTCCTCTGTTCCTGGGATTTCCAGGGCAAGAATACTGGAATGGGCTGTCATTTCCTTCTCCAAGGGATCTTCCCAGAGATTAAACTCAGGTTTCCCATTGCAGGCAGATTCTCCACCACCAAGGAAGACCTGCCACTCTTCTTTTTCTTTAGCTTTGCATCAATATGAAATGATGGATAGTACCAACCTTATTGGGGTCATCATTTCATGATATACATAAGTCAAGTCATAATGCTGTACATTGAAAACAACAGCAACTCTGGAGGTTGCTAGCTTGTTCCACCGCTGTCCCTTCCCTCTCTCCCTACTCCCACTCGCTGACTTGGACTGATCTTCCTTGCCCCTTGCTCTGGCCAGCCCCTTCTCATCCCTGAAGTTATAGCTGCAAGGGCACTCTTCCCAGAGGCCTGCCGCAGCTCTATCTCATTCTCTGGGGTGTCATCCACAGCGCCTACCCTTGTATGACATCATCTCGTGTTTTTCTTCCAGTGTTACAATGATGTAACTGACATGTAGCACTGTATACATTTACCGTATTCAGCATCATGATTTAACTTACATTCTTCATGAAATGATGATCACAACAAATGTAGTGACCATCCAGCATCTCATATAGATACAAAGTTAAAGAAATAGAAAAAAGTGTTTTTCTTTGTGATAAGAATTTGGGATTTACTCCCTTAGCATCTTTGCATATATAACATGCAGCAGTGTTAATTATATTTATCATGTTGGACCTTATAACCTTAGTACTTATTTATCTGTCTTATAACTGCAAGTTTGTACTTAAAAAAAAATTTTTTTTTAAGCCACACAGCATGTGGGATCTCAGTTCCCTACCAGGAATCAAACCGTGCTCCCCGCAGTGGAAGCACAGAGTTTTAACCACTGGGCCACCAGGGAGGTCCCAGAAAACTTCGACTTCTGGACTGCCTTCATCCAATCTCCTTCCAACTCCCCACTTTTGGTTAACCCCAAATCTGCTCTCCTCTCTGTTTATGTGTTTGTTTTGGAAATATAACTGACCTCCAGCACTGCGTTGGTTCCTGTTACACAACGTGGCGCTTCCTTATTTCCAGGCGTTTCAAAATGATCACCACAGACAGCCTGGCTGCGCCATGTCACCCGACACAGGCGTTACATAAATACGGACTGTGTTCCCCACACTGCATGCCTCACCCCCGTGACTCAGCTATTCTGCAACGGAAAATGTGTGTCTCTTCACCTCCCTCACCTGTATTTCTCTTCCCCATCCCCATCCCTGTTATCTCATTTTAAACTTTACTCATCCAGGTTTTGTTTCCCCGCTGGAGAGTCGGCCCTATGAAGGCAGGAAACTTATCTGTCCTGTTTGTGATCTGGCCGCAGCATCCAGAACGCAGCCTGGCTCTAGGTCCCCACTGAGTGTTTGGATGCTAGCACCTGAGGACAGCCGGGGACCTGCTGTGAGCCCGGGGCCTCCCAGCTATGCTGGCAGAGCTCCCTTTTTTTTAGTGAAGAATGTCTCTTATTTATTTATTTTTTATTGAAGTTTAGTTGATTTTGGGGGGGGGCATGCTTTTTGGTATGTGGGATATTAGCTCCCCAACCAGGGATCGAACCCATGCCGCTACAGTGGAAGTGTGGAGTCTTAACCCTGGACCACCACGGCAATCCCTGAAGTAGAATGTCGTTTTAATTACTGCTATACTGCAGTGACTCGGTCATACATACATGTGCATGTTCTTGTCTATATTCTTTTCCAGTACGGTTTGTCACGGGATGTTGAATCTAGCCCCTGTGCTGTGCGCTAGGTCCGTGTTGTTTATCTATCCTGTGTGTGCCAGGCTGCACCCGCCAGTCCCCAGCTCCAATGCAGTCCTCTCTCGACCCTGCGTCCTTCTCATGTGACGGAGCTCGCCCCTGAACCCAGGACATCTAGCTCCCCTCATGGGTTGTAGGGGGTTGGCCACTCCCACGCTGGCGTCTTTATGTCTAGACCCATCATCCTCTGCTCTGGGGACCTCAGGTCACCTCTTCTGCCCTGGAGCAGGGCAAGGGGGCGGGCGAGGGGTGCCGCAGGGCTCCATGCCGACGCTGACCTTTGTCCAGTGACAAGGGCTTTCCACCTTCGTCTGCAGTCAGCTTCCTGTTTGAGGGCTGGCTGGGGGTCACAGGGACAAGTCACCGCATCTGTGGAGATGCATCGTGGGGCTCCCAGCGTGAGCTGTGCCCTGTGCTTCCCGGCCTGTGCATCATGAGTCCCCAAGGAGCTGAGCTGAGGAGACAGCACCCATGGTCCTAAAAACAGCAAGCTCTCGCGAGAGAGCAGCCTGGGTGGCCCGAGCCCCGCACAGAGATGGGAGGGCTTTGGGTGAGGGTGAGAGGCGGATGGGAAGCGTCTGAGCAGGTTGGGAGGACATGGAACCCGGAGGAAGGAGGGACACAACACCGCGAGTTCAGCCCCCGGCGCCACCACCTCTGACTGTGACAGTCTGGGCCAGCCAGTTACCTCTTGCTACCTTGGTGTCCCCACTTGTCGTCAGGCTGTCGGTCATTCCCATCCCTTGGGGTATTTGCAGTTTAAGTGCAATAACTCCTGTCAAGGTCTTAGTATAAGGCCAGGCACAGGGCAAGCCTGTGTTCGTTGTGTGGTTGTCATGATTTAGGGAGATGAGAGCTAGCAGGAGGTGTGCCCTGGTGGGAGGGTGGAGGCAGACACCAGCGGGTCGGAGGCAGGGGGCACAGGCAGCGTGGTCTAGTGGTTGAAGCCTAGGTTCCGATCCCAGAGCNGGACTTGAATGTCTGCTTCTGCGGAGTTCAGCTGCCAACATTGCTGGCCCCAGTCCAGGGGCCCAGACCCCCACGCACACCTGAGGCTCACCACATCCGCCCAAGGGCTGGCAGATGAGGTGGGGGTGGGCAGGATGTGGACTAAAGGGCTCCCCAGTCTTACTGCTCCTGGCCCCGCTCAAGTCCAGTGCTGGGTCCCTGCTGCCGGCCTCTGGAGGGCTCTGAGGGGGAGTGATGGGGCGGGGGAGGCAGATTCAGGTAGCTCTTCTCCCTCTTCCCCTTGGAGAGGCTCCTGAAATTCCCACAAGGCCCAGGGACAGCCCAGCAGCGTCAGCTGAGTTCCCGTTCAGGGGCCGCCTGCGACTTGGGGAAGTGCTTCACGCTGGGCCCTGGGGTTTCCCTGAGTTCCACGGGAGAAAACCTCTCTCCACTAATAACTGGAAGGTCATCATAGGTCCCCTGCCCGCCCCATGCCACAGCTCAGGGGTCCTCCTCAGGCCAGTGCACTGGGTCTTGGGCTCAGAGGATGACCTTCTGGCCTCGCTCGGCCTCTGAGCAGCAGCAGTGCTGGTCTCAGCCATAAAATGGGTGGGGGTAGAAAGCTCCTCCTGCAAAGGGTCTCTATGAAGAAAAGGTACAACAAAGCATGGCTCCCCAGCCACCAACGTGGAAACCATCCTCGGTAACAGGGTGCTTAGTGCCTCCGCAGTGACCCCATGGACTGTAGCCTGCCAGGCTCCTCTGTCCATGCCGTTTTCCAGGCAAGAATACTGGAGTGGGTTGTCATTTCCTTCTCCAGGGATCTTCCTGNACGTGGAAACCATCCTCGGTAACAGGGTGCTTAGTGCCTCCGCAGTGACCCCATGGACTGTAGCCTGCCAGGCTCCTCTGTCCATGCCGTTTTCCAGGCAAGAATACTGGAGTGGGTTGTCATTTCCTTCTCCAGGGATCTTCCTGACCCAGGGACTGAACCCCGGTCTCTTGTGTCTCCTGCATTGCTTCTGTACCCGCTGAGCCATCACAGAAGTCAGTTTGTAGTAACAGATTCCTAGGAGCGGGAGGCTCTGGGAAGGAAAGGGAACAGGGAAAGGGGAGAGGAAGCCAGCCAAGGGGCATAAAGGCCCTGAGTGAGGTCCAGGGGTGGGAGCTCTCAGGAAGAGTCCTGGGGCTCCAAGGTGGGAGGGGGTATTTGGGCAAACACCTTCCCTGCAGAGCTGGTCCCCGGCTTCCTCTACCAGCGCATCCCTCCCCCCGAGCCTGCCCAGTCCCGGGCCGCCCCGCCTGCGCACCGCGTGAGACCGCGGGGGCGGCACCGGCGCCTTCCTGCTTTGCCCTTGTTTGGCGACCCGGGAGGCCGGCCCACGGCTACTTAAACCGCGGCGCCGGAGAGGGTGCTAGGAACAGACGGCTGGGGCAGTGCGGCCGCCGCGAGAGCCCGGGGAGCGCGCGCAGGGAGAGGGGGACGGAGAGGAAGAGCAGCGGGAAGAGGGGAAAGGAGGCTTCCAAGGGCCAACATGGGGCTGGAGGCGGCGCGAGAGCTGGACTGCGCGGCGCTGGGCGCGCTGCTGCGGGAGCCTCGGGAGGCTGAGCGCACGCTGGTGCTCGACTGCCGCCCCTTCCTGGCCTTCTGNCAGGGAGAGGGGGACGGAGAGGAAGAGCAGCGGGAAGAGGGGAAAGGAGGCTTCCAAGGGCCAACATGGGGCTGGAGGCGGCGCGAGAGCTGGACTGCGCGGCGCTGGGCGCGCTGCTGCGGGAGCCTCGGGAGGCTGAGCGCACGCTGGTGCTCGACTGCCGCCCCTTCCTGGCCTTCTGCCGCCGCCACGTGCGCGCCGCGCGCCCTGTCCCCTGGAACGCGCTGCTGCGCCGCCGCGCGCGGGGCCCGCCCGCCGCCGCCCTCGCCTGCCTGCTGCCAGACCGCGCGCTGCGGGCGCGCCTGGCCCGCGGGGAGCTGGCGCGGGCCGTGGTGCTGGACGAGGGCAGCGCCTCGGTGGCGGACCTCCCGCCTGACGGCCCGGCCCACGCGCTGCTCGCCGCGCTCCTGCACGAGACCCGCGCGGGACCCACCGCCGTGTGCTTCCTTCCAGGTGAGCGCAGGCCTGCCGCCCACATCCCCCGCTCGCGTCCCCTGCCCGCGGACGTCGGGCGTCAGACCCCAGGCAGGCCTTCCCGGCTGACCGTGTCTTGGTCCTCCCCGCAGGAGGCTTCGATCGCTTTCAAGCCTGTTGCCCCGATCTGTGCTCTGAGTCCCCGGTCCCCGCGATGACGCCTGACAACAACCGCTCCGACTCCAGGGCTCCCTCTTATGACCAGGTGAGTTGAGATAAGGGCCCGTTGTCAGTGTCCCGCCCACCGCACGGTGCAGGGTAGTCTGCCATTCGTGGACCCAGGAGTGTGCCCATGTCCAGTCACCCAGTCACCATGTCCACACACAGTCACCAGTGTGTGTGTGTCTTTGGCCTCAAATGTCCACGTCCACAGTCCGTCGCGTAGGGGCTGTGTGTGTGTCTCAAATGGTACCACGACTTTTGCGTGCCTGGGCGGGGGTTGCTGGTGTGCACCACTGCGAGTCTGTGTATGTCCTGCGAGCAGTGTAACTGGGGGTTTGGGGGGAAGAGTGTATCTGTGGGTGTGCACCTCTGTGTTCTGAGTATGATCCCTGACCAGTGATCCCTAGCTCAGAGCGCCTCTGGCCCAGGCCACCCTGCCCTGTCTCTGTCCGCCCGGAAGGCTTGAAGCCCTGTGGGCCAGGGCTGAGGCCTCACCACCGCCCTCTTTCCTGCCCAGGGCGGCCCCGTGGAGATCTTGCCCTACCTATACCTGGGCAGCTGCGGCCACTCGTCAGACCTGCAGGCGCTGCGGGCTTGCGGCATCACCGCCGTGCTCAACGTCTCGGCCAGCTGCCCCAACCACTTCGAAGGCCTCCTGCGCTACAAGAGCATCCCCGTGGAGGACAATCAGATGGTGGAGATCAGCGCCTGGTTCCCGGAGGCCATTGGCTTCATTGGTAAGAGGCGGGCCACAGCCCTGGGGCCTGGCGGGGCTCCAGGGGAGGGGGAGGGGCTCCAGGGGAGGAGGCGGGGCACCTGTCTCCTCTGCCCACCTTCCCATCATCGTCTGACCTCGCTTCTCCCCTCTCCCCGTTTCCCTTGCAGACTCAGTGAAGAACAGTGGGGGTCGCGTGCTAGTGCACTGCCAGGCGGGCATCTCGCGCTCCGCCACCATCTGCCTGGCGTACCTGATACAGAGTCGCCGCGTGCGGCTGGATGAGGCCTTTGACTTTGTGAAGCAACGCCGGGGAGTCATTTCCCCCAACTTCAGTTTCATGGGGCAGCTGCTGCAGTTTGAGACTCAGGTGCTCTGCCACTGAGGCCGGGCCCCACCGTGCTGACTCCACTAGGGTGGAGGTGCACAAAGCTGTCTGATTCCTGGGGACAGCTGGGGCCCCAGTTCCCCACTGTACCTCCCACCTCAGGGACAGCTGCCCCTTTGGAGTTTGAGAAGCCTCCGGGTGGGGGCATTGGAAACACGGGATTGCTGGACTTTCTCACCTGGTGCTCTTCTGCTAGAGGGTTGAGGGCCAGCCCGCATCCTCATCCTGGAAGGAGATTGGAGGGCGTGTCTGCCTCCCTCCTCCCTCATCCTCTGGCAGAAACTAACTGGACTCTACGCCCTCGACCCCCACTGGTCCCACCACCCCGCTGAAGCTCTTGGCAGCCTGAGGGCTTCCAGGAACAAGCTGTGACAACCAGGGCCCCTTTCTAGGGGGTGGTCCACCCCGGGGCCCGAGCCTGAGCCCTGTGCCGGTGCCCAGGGAAGTGACGCCGATGCTGTGTCTGAACTTCTTGCTTGCGTGTGTGCGCAGGAGCATTTCACGCCCGTTTTGGCGCTGGAAAGTTATTTGTGTTCAACTGACATTTAACACTCCCTCCTCCACTTCCTCCCAGCCCTGTGGGCAGCAGTGAGGGTGGGGGGTTAGGAAACTTAGCACTTTATATTTATACGGAACATTGAGGATGCGTCAATAAAATATTGTTTTGTTTAAGAAACAACTTAAGCGTCTGGTCTCAAGTCAACGCCTGGGGAAGTGTTCAAAACTGTTTATTAGGCAGACCTCATCTTCCGTTGTGTGGCTGAGTCTAGGAAATGGAAGGAGGAAGGTGCAGGGGTGACCTTCACCTCCCGGCCCGGTCCTCCCCCTGTTGTGCTCTTTTTCAGGTAGAGCCGAGAGTGGGGATTTCTGGAAGGCTGGCTCCAGCCTTATTCCAGTTATCAGCGTAGATCTTGGGAGAAGACTGTGTACCATTGAGAGCTGGACCCAGCTCTGCCCTGGTCAGACCCCACTTCCTTTGTGAAGCGTGTGTGTGTGTGTGTATGCAGCCATGTGTGTGGTTCTCCGTATGGACATGGCTGTCTGTTGGTGGCCTGCACGCCTGGCGGCATGTGTCCGCGGGTGCCTGTCGTGGGCCCCCCTGGGCCGTGTGCAACATGTGCCTGTACTGGGGCGGTGCTGCCCTCCCGTCCTTCTTTTTTTTAGTTCATCAAATTGCATACTTCAAAAAATCATAACTTTATTTGACTGTGCCGGGTCCCAGCTGTGGTGCTCGTGACCACGGCCCCCCACTGCGTTATGTGGGGTCCCTAGTGCGGCACGCCTGTGTGCGTGCATGGTAAATCACCTCAGTTGTGTCTGACCCCATGGACTGTGGCCTGCCAGGCTCCTCTGTCCATGGGATTCTTCAGGCAAGAATGCTGGAGTGGGTGGCCATGCCCTCCTCCAGGGGATCTTCCTGACCCAGGGATGGAACCCAGGTCTCTTGCATCTCCTGCACTGGGAGGTGGTCCCTTTTACTACTAGAGCCACCTGGGGAGCCCCGGTTGTGACATGCGAGATCTTAAGTTGCAGCTTGTGAACTCACAGTTGTGGCATGATGGAACCCGGGCCCCCTGCATTGGGATCACGGAGTCTTAGCCTCTGGGCCACCAGGGAAGTCCCTCAGCTCTTATTCCACATCCCTGGGCTGGGTCTCCCAGCCTCAGGATGCCTGTAGTGATCAGGGCTTGCTCCTGTCCCCGGAGAGCATGTGGCCTGATGTCTGGGGAGAGGACAGGTGGCCTGGGGTGGGCGTCGCTGCTCTCCACACCGGCCAACTAGCATGTCTTCACTGAGTGTGAGTTGTGAGCTCAGAGTGGACTGCGTGTCTGGGGAGACACGAGACCTGGGCCCAGCCAGCAGCAGAGGGTTCTGGAAAGAGGGTGCCGTGGTTTTCCAGAGTGCAGGGGTGCTGAGGCCCTGGGGGCCAGCTCAGTGAGCAGCGGTCCTGTGTCAGCCTCCAAGCTGATCCTCCAAGGCCTCAGAGTGTCATCTGGCTAACTCTATTTTCTCCTTCCAAACTCAGCACAGGGCCACCTCTGCAGTATGCTGGGTCTTCCTGCAGGCGTTCTGGCTGTCCGGCAGGATACACCCGAGGAGGGCAGTGTAGTTTGACAGTTAGGGGCCCGATGTGGCTTACCTCGCTGTAGCTTAGTTTCCCGGTCTGTAAAATGGGGTTTTGTCATTGGCCCCTGCTGAGTAGGGTGGTACTGAGAATTAGTGAGTCAGTTCAAGTAAAGGCTTAGCTCAGCACCTGTACACAGTAGGTGCTCAGGAAATGTTAGCTTCTGAAGACCCGGGAAGGGAAGGTGTTCAGGTGTGTAGTTGTGCACCTCAGCCAGCCTGGATGCTCGGGAGGGCAGGGCCTGCGGTCTGCTCAGCCCTGTGCTCAGACCAAAGGAACACCGCCCCCCATGCCNCTGGTGACCCTGGGTGAGTGTAAAGGCAGCTGGCTGGGCCTGGGGTCTTGAGGGGAGCAAAGACGGGGGGTAAAGCCGTTCTTTCAGAGGCTCACTGAAGGGCAGGAGAGGAGTTGAGGGAGGGAAGCTTGCTGCTCCCAGGCCTGGAGGGGCCAAGGGTCAGGAAGAAGCAAGCGCTCTGGCCAATGGGAAAAGGCTGAACTCCACACCTGGGGTTGGGGTGAGGCAGGTGCTGTTGGCTGGAGGCGGGGAGGGCCGGTGGCTTTGCTTCTGGGGGTGGGGTACACCCCTGGTAGATGGTGGGCTCACAGGTCTCCAAGCCTCGGGTGGGGAGGAGGCACTTGATCTCGCCAGTAGTGGGCATCCAAGGCTCTGAGCAGCGTGGGACTTCTTGAAAGCTGTAGACTATGTTAGTATAAAGATAGTTGCACACAGGGTGAGCCTGAGAGAAGAGACGGGGGAGAGAAGTCTTAGGAGGCGACAGCGGGCCAGCCATCAAGTCTCTGTGCTTGTATTAATACATCAGCTGGCGCAGGTCTGGAACCCTCCCAGGGCACCGAGGAGACGGGGATCAAAAATGGGGTGGGGTGAGGAGATGCACTCTGGTGTAGTTTTGGAGCCCCTCAGGTGGGCTGGACACTTCCAGGAACCCTCTACCACCTTCCCTTCCTCCCCTGGCCCTCTTCCCCATCACAAGTACTTTTTTTCAGGTTTTGAAATGAACTTCATCAAATCTCGGAGCAGCAACATGCTGGTTCCCTATGACTACTCTTCAGTGATGCACTATGGGAGGTGAGGACCCCTTTTCTGGCTTTCTTCCCTCCTCACTGTCCTGCCAGCCCAGCCAGTCTGGACTCAGGCCCTTGCCTCCTGGGTTTCAGGCTTGCCTTCAGCCGGCGCGGGCTGCCCACCATCACTCCACTGTGGGCCCCCGGTGTCCACATTGGCCAGCGATGGAACCTAAGCAGCTCGGACATTGCTCGGGTCCGCAGGTTTTACGACTGCAGCCCAGGTGGCCACGAGCCCAGTGGGAAAGGTGAGTGACAGGGAGGGGAGCGATTTGAGGAGCTGCAAGAAGGTTGAGGTGGTATCAGTGAGGGTCAAGTGCTAGGAGGGGACTCTGTAGAGGTAAGCAGGGGCAGACCAGGGGCTCACCATCAGATGCAGAAAAAGCACTTGAAAAATTAACCCTCAGCTATGACTAAATACTGTTAGCAAATAGGAACAGAGGTCACTTTCTTAACCTTAATATACCTACAAAAAAACCAGACCAAAAATCATTTTAAATGTCAAAACATTAAGACTAAGACAAGTTTTTCCACTCTTGTCTCATCTATTCAACAATATAGTAGGTCTTAGCCCTTGTGGTACAACAAAAAATGAAGTCTTGAGGTTTGAGAAGGAAGAAAAAGGTCACTATTCATAGATGACAATCTGCATTGAAAGGAATCTACAAAAAAATTACTAGAACTAATAAGAATTTTTAAAGGTGAATATAATCAATATACAAAAGTCAGTTGTATTGTAGTGCAGCATCAATTTATTAAAATACATTTTAACCCTTTAAAAAGATGCAGCTGGTCCAGGCAGGGGTGAGAGTGCAGAATCAGGCAGTGGCTGTGCAAGGGAGAAGCAGGAGGCGTGATGAGGATCGACAGGAAAGAGAATTGAGATGGCTCCGTGTACCATGTTGACTATCGCCCCCTGTGCTATATGCCAGGCCTACTGATTTTTAGCTGTGCACCTGGCTGGCTGGGATAAAGTCTGCATTTGCCAGTCTCGCTTGCATTTGGGCATGACCAGTGCCTTCTAGGAGAAGGCAATGGCACCCCACTCCAGTACTCTTGTCTGGAAAATCCCATGGAGGGAGGAGCCTGGTAGGCTGCAGTCCATGGGGTTGCGAAGAGTCGGACATGACTGAGCGAGTTCACTTTCACTTTTCACTTTCATGCATTGGAGAAGGCAATGGCACCCCACTCCAGTGTTCTTGCCTGGAGAATCCCAGGGACGGGGGGGCTTGGTGGGCCCCCATCTACGGGACTGCACAGAGTTGGACATGACTAAAGTGAGTTAGCAGCAGCAGCAGCAGCAGCAGGTGACTGCCTTCTAGCTTGTGAGATAGCCATCAGTTAGCAACTGTTATTTCATCTTGTGAAGAAACATTTTTCTGAAGTTGGTTGCCCTGGTGGCCTTTTCTCATCACCATTACCTCATTAGTAATTGGGGAAATGCAAATAATAGACCACAGCACTCTTTTTTATCCCTTAAGTTGGCAGACATTTAGAAGTCAGATAACTGCCAAATACAAATAAGATAATGAAGCAGTGATGACATCCATACTCTGCTGATAGGAGGATAAACGCTGCACCATTTTGGAAAACAATTTGGTAGCTTGTAAAGCTGAAGTGTGTGTACCCCATGACTCAGAATCTGCTCCTTAGTATTTCCGCACATGTGTACTCCCCATCCATTGTAGGCAGTCTCTACTCTGCATTCTCTCTCTCTAGGTTTGCCTACTCCGGGCAAGTCATATAAACAGAATCAGACAAGATGACCTTTTGTGATTGGCTTCTTTCACATAGCATTATGTTTTCAAGGTTCATTCATGGTATAGCATACCAGTACAGCTGATCCTTGAACAGTCTGAGGGTTAGTGGCGCTGACCCTCTGTGCAACAGACCCTCTGACTGCCTATAACTCCAGTCAGTCCTCCACATCCAAGGATTTAGCTGACTGTGTGATACTGTAGAACATTTGCTGAGAAAAGTCACGTATCAGTGCACTCATGCAGTTCAAACCTGTGTTGTTCAAGGGTCAACTGTACTTCATTTTTATTGTTGAGTGATATGCCCCATTTTGTTTATCCATTATCAACGGATCTTTGGGCCATTTCTAGTCTAGTGAGACAATAAACATGCGTGTACAAGATTTTATGTGGACATGTATTTTCTTTTGGATATATAATTAGGAGTGAAATTTCTGGGTTCTTTAACTCCATACTTTACTGCTAAATTGTTTTCCAAATTGGCTGTACTCTTCATTTCTGTCAGCATGTATACGAAATTTCATGGACATATGGCTGTACTCGTCTTCATTTCTTCCAGCATGTATATGAAGTTTCATGTACATGCTGGTAGAAGCCCTTGTCACCACTTCTGGTTATAACCGGTTCTGCCCAAGTGGGTATGAAGTGCTATTTTGTTATAGCTTTGATTTGCATTTCCTGAATGGCTGTGAACACCTCTTTATGTTCTTATAGGTCTTTTGTATATGTTTGGAAAAATGTTCAAATCTTTTGCCTGTTTTTTTTGTTGGGTTGTCTTTTACTGGTAAATTGTGGGAGTTCTTGATATATTCTGAATATGTGTCCCTTATAGGATATATCATTTAGAAATATTTTCTCACATTTTATGGGTTGTTTAACTTTCTAGATGGCGTTCTTTGATTATAAACATTTAAAATTTTGATGCAAAGTCCAACTTATATTTTCTTTTATCACTGTGCTTTTGGTGTCATATCTAAGAAGGATTTGCCTAATTCAAGTTCATGTAGATCTAATCCAATGTATTTTGCGTGTACACCAGGGCTTTCCTGGTGACTCAGATGGTAAAGAATCTGCCTGTGATATGGGACACCTGGGTTCAATCCCTGGTTTGCAAAGATCTCCTGGAGAAGGACATGGCAACCCACTCCAGTATACTTGCTGGAAAATTCCATGGACAAATGAGCCTGGTGGGCTACAGTCCATGGGGTTTCAAAGAGTTGGACATGTGCTATGGTGAATAGTTCAGTCATTTTGCACGTAATTATGCAGTTCCAGCATCATTTTGCAGACTTATTTCCTATAATATCAAATATTAGAAAGATTAAAAAAAAACAATAAGAGACAATAGCAAGAGTTTTGTGGGTAACTATTTGAGAGGTTTGACTAGCTTTAAGAACAGAATTGAGAGGTAGCTAGAAGTGGTCATGAGTCAATGGAAAGTGCATCAAGATAGTGGATATACAAGCAAGTTTGGGTATGGAAATAATGATCCCATGGAGAAGGGGGAAAGGATTCATGGGGCAGAAGAATATCTAGAATATTCGAGAAGGAGCTGTTCTCCTTGGGACCTGAGGCACTTTCTTGGACCTAGTGGTAAGAAAGAAGATGGAAGCAGATTCCAGTTGGTATGTGGTCTTGATGTGCTATGAGGGGCTTCAGCCCCAGGCTTTGATGGCAAAGGAGTGAGTTGAGAGGCTGGGGAGAAGAGGATGTGTGGGGAGGGAAAGGTGTGGAGTGGCTGACTGGGGCGCAGGAGAGGAAACTGCTGAGAGACACTCGGTGGGGTCGTGGTGGTGCTGGGCTGCTGGGCAGCTGACGGAGGTGGCCTAGGTTAGTCCCTTCGTCCTCTAGGACTGGGGTGCTGTGGGCAGTTCTGCCAGAGTGGGGGGGGCCTGGGGATGTCTCGGGGAGTGACTGCAATGAGGTTCAGGGGACCGGTGCCAGATGTGGAGGGTGTTATGGGAGTGATGAGGCTATGGAGCAAGAAGATGGGTTTTGGGGGCTCAGCGGGGCTGGAGGGTCATGGTACTGAGGCAAGTGGGCTGGAAGCAGAGGAGGGGAGAGGTCAGAGGTGGGCTGCTGGAGCCCAGGACTTCAGGGGGCGTGGTTTCTGCAGGTACAGGCAGGGAGCGGCCTGGGGAGTCACTGGTTGAAGTGTGTCAGCTCAGATGGGCCAGTGTTCATAGATGGAAGATACGGCCTCATTAGGAAGCAGCTGGAGGGGGCGGGCAAGGACCAGAGCAGTGTTTAGGGGGTGTGGCTGGCGAGCCAGTTAACTTGGGCCCAAAATGAAGAGTCTTAGGAAGTAGCCGGGGGCAGCCAGCTGTGGTCTGGGAGTGGCGGTGAAGGGCCAACAGGACCCACCCCACTGAGCTCATGGGCCTGACAGTCACGTGTGTCCTGCTGACACCCTGGGTTAGGGCGTAGCTATAGGTGGAGAAGTTCAGGAAAGGGCTTTGGATACAGGTAAGAGATGAGGTGTTGCTGTGTACAGTGGCCCCGGGGGATTGTGCTGAGGGTTGCAGTGCTCGGTCAAGGGGCTGGCCATCAGCAATGCCAGGGTACGGTGGGAGGTCACTGAGGGTCCCAGTGGCTGACCGTCTGACGGTGACCTCTGGGGCCACGTGGGGAGGGGATGGCATGGCTCTGAGCTTCTTGTCTCTTGGGGGAGCTGGGAATCAGGGTTTCACAAGTGTTGGGCAGTGGCGTGGCAGGAACATGGTGGGTTCCAGGTCTCTGAACAAGGCTGAGGGGCGCTCTGGCTCTCACACTGCCCTTCTGTGACTCTGGGACATAACCTGTCTTTCCTGCTCCAGGGCTCCAGACCCCTGGGAGTGGTAGGAGCCCCACTCCTGGCTCTAGGTCACAGCTGCAGCAGCTTCTGAAGGCATTGTTGGAGGAATCCAGTAGATCTGACCCCAGAGGCTTCAAGGTGGAAGACCAACATGCTGCTGCCAGGTCTGAAGAGAGCCTTCGTGCATGGAAGCCCCCGACCCGGAGGAATTCTGAAGTGAAGGCCTCTGCCGACCCTGCCCCGTCAGCCCCCAGCTTCCTCCCTGAGGCCAAGGCCTGGGGCAGTCTTCCCTGACATTGCCCTGGTGCCGGCCCGGCAGAATCAAGTGCCCCATCTCTAGAAGAGGACCAACCTGCATCCATCTAGGCTTTTCTGGGGAAGCTGCTCTGCCAGGGGCCTGTGCACCCAGAAATCGCTTTATGAGGACACCCAGAGGTCAAGCCCATGGCTCCCGTCCCCTTGGCCCCTCTGGGCAGCACCCCTGCCTTCCAGCTTCTCTGGACCTCCATCTGAGGCTTGGGCCCCTCTCTCTGCTCCTTCCTTCCCGGTCATGTTTCCCCAAGGGCTCCTGGGACAGAGAGAGCCTCTAGGTCGTCAGTCAAGGGGAGTGCCGACTCTGCCGGCTCTCATCTCCTGCCTCAGTCCCCGGGAGGATAGGAAGTGACTTCTCAGCGGCTCCAGGGACAGGGACCTGGAGGGCTGGGCCTCCCTGAAGGCCCCGGGAGCCCCTCTGAGGTCGAGGCAGAGCCCCCTGCAGGGACTAAGGGTACCTTCACTGCTCCCTCAGGCCGCCCCGTGCTCGAGACCCTGGGAGCAGCCCCTCTCCTGGCTGTCTGAGCGTTGGGAACCTGGGAACGCAGCCCTGCCCTCCAGGAGGCTTCCAGAACCCCACTTCCTCCCTTGCCTCCCGGGGAGAGGAAGAGGTGGGGGCCCAGGGGTGGAAATTTGCTGCGGGAAACTCAGCAAGTACATGAGGGCCTGAAGGTCAGGACTCAAAGCTGCCGTCACCCGCGCTGCTCTCCCCACGACCTTGGCCTCGACTCAGACCCTGCCCCCCAGACTTGGCCCGAGGAGGCCCTGGAAGGTGGGAAGGGGCTGTGGGGTCACCCTGATTGTCTTCCTTCAGCCGATCCCCATTCCTCTCCTTCAGCTGCTAGCCGCCCTGGTGAGGGCTGTTCAGGGTCAAGAAAGTCTCTAGGGGTGGCAGTGAGCGAGCCGGACTCCCGCACCCCGACCCCGTGCAGGTCTAGGGGCCTGCTTTGGGTGGGAGGGCAGCGGGAGCCCCTGCCCGTCCCAGTGGGGCCAGGTCCCCCTGATGTCTCAGGAAAAGTAGAAATAAAGTTGGGAACTTGCTCCAGGAGTCTGGTGCTGGGCTGTGCTGACTGCCTCATACCCGGTGCCTTGACCTCTCCTGACTGCCCTGGGAGGGGCCCTCTAGGCGCTGAGACCCACATTTCAGAGGCAGGAACAGACTCCGAGAAGCAAACTGGTAGGCCCAAGGAAATAGGGCCGAGCAGCAGGGCTGAGATGCGCCCTCTCCCATCCTTTTCACTGTGTCAGGGGACCTGGCGCCTCTGCCCTCGGTCTGTCTGGGGTTTCAGTCCTGAGTCGAGGATTTTCTGAGACTGCAGGGCCCGAGCACGGGTGTGAGTGTCAGGGAAGGACTGTGGTGTGGGGATGCTGTCCGTTCTCTTGCTCCCAGGCCTGGGTGGGGGTGCCACAGCTCACAGGAGAGGAGGAGGGCTCTGGCCATGCTCCTAGCAGGGTGACTGCTCCCCTGGAAAGTTCCCAAGAAAAGACTTGGGGCCAACCCTAGGCTGGAGATGGTACGTGAGCCTGTGTGTCAGCATGCCTGCCTCATGACCTGTGGGTCTCTGAGTAGACAGCCAGGCCGCTGACACCAGGCTGGGGTTTCCTGACGGCCACTGTGGGTCAGAGGAGGCGATGTGCTCTGCACTGCAAGGCCCATCCAGCTCGCAGAGGCTGCTATCATGAGCCTCCGTTAACAGGCGGCTTTTGATCTTGGATGCTGGGTTCTCTGCACAGGGCGGTGGGGCTGGTTGATCCTGATGCCTCACGGGGAGGACTGTTTACTCTCTGCTGGCAGTGATCAGGGACGAGGCTGTCCTTGTCCTGTCCTCCCCGAGAAGACGCCTGTTAGAGTCCGGGCCCCAGGCCAGCTCTGGGCCCAGGCCTGTCCCCNAGAAGGGGGAAAGGATTCATGGGGCAGAAGAATATCTAGAATATTCGAGAAGGAGCTGTTCTCCTTGGGACCTGAGGCACTTTCTTGGACCTAGTGGTAAGAAAGAAGATGGAAGCAGATTCCAGTTGGTATGTGGTCTTGATGTGCTATGAGGGGCTTCAGCCCCAGGCTTTGATGGCAAAGGAGTGAGTTGAGAGGCTGGGGAGAAGAGGATGTGTGGGGAGGGAAAGGTGTGGAGTGGCTGACTGGGGCGCAGGAGAGGAAACTGCTGAGAGACACTCGGTGGGGTCGTGGTGGTGCTGGGCTGCTGGGCAGCTGACGGAGGTGGCCTAGGTTAGTCCCTTCGTCCTCTAGGACTGGGGTGCTGTGGGCAGTTCTGCCAGAGTGGGGGGGGCCTGGGGATGTCTCGGGGAGTGACTGCAATGAGGTTCAGGGGACCGGTGCCAGATGTGGAGGGTGTTATGGGAGTGATGAGGCTATGGAGCAAGAAGATGGGTTTTGGGGGCTCAGCGGGGCTGGAGGGTCATGGTACTGAGGCAAGTGGGCTGGAAGCAGAGGAGGGGAGAGGTCAGAGGTGGGCTGCTGGAGCCCAGGACTTCAGGGGGCGTGGTTTCTGCAGGTACAGGCAGGGAGCGGCCTGGGGAGTCACTGGTTGAAGTGTGTCAGCTCAGATGGGCCAGTGTTCATAGATGGAAGATACGGCCTCATTAGGAAGCAGCTGGAGGGGGCGGGCAAGGACCAGAGCAGTGTTTAGGGGGTGTGGCTGGCGAGCCAGTTAACTTGGGCCCAAAATGAAGAGTCTTAGGAAGTAGCCGGGGGCAGCCAGCTGTGGTCTGGGAGTGGCGGTGAAGGGCCAACAGGACCCACCCCACTGAGCTCATGGGCCTGACAGTCACGTGTGTCCTGCTGACACCCTGGGTTAGGGCGTAGCTATAGGTGGAGAAGTTCAGGAAAGGGCTTTGGATACAGGTAAGAGATGAGGTGTTGCTGTGTACAGTGGCCCCGGGGGATTGTGCTGAGGGTTGCAGTGCTCGGTCAAGGGGCTGGCCATCAGCAATGCCAGGGTACGGTGGGAGGTCACTGAGGGTCCCAGTGGCTGACCGTCTGACGGTGACCTCTGGGGCCACGTGGGGAGGGGATGGCATGGCTCCGAGCTTCTTGTCTCTTGGGGGAGCTGGGAATCAGGGTTTCACAAGTGTTGGGCAGTGGCGTGGCAGGAACATGGTGGGTTCCAGGTCTCTGAACAAGGCTGAGGGGCGCTCTGGCTCTCACACTGCCCTTCTGTGACTCTGGGACATAACCTGTCTTTCCTGCTCCAGGGCTCCAGACCCCTGGGAGTGGTAGGAGCCCCACTCCTGGCTCTAGGTCACAGCTGCAGCAGCTTCTGAAGGCATTGTTGGAGGAATCCAGTAGATCTGACCCCAGAGGCTTCAAGGTGGAAGACCAACATGCTGCTGCCAGGTCTGAAGAGAGCCTTCGTGCATGGAAGCCCCCGACCCAGAGGAATTCTGAAGTGAAGGCCTCTGCCGACCCTGACCCGTCAGCCCCCAGCTTCCTCCCTGAGGCCAAGGCCTGGGGCAGTCTTCCCTGACATTGCCCTGGTGCCGGCCCGGCAGAATCAAGTGCCCCATCTCTAGAAGAGGACCAACCTGCATCCATCTAGGCTTTTCTGGGGAAGCTGCTCTGCCAGGGGCCTGTGCACCCAGAAATCGCTTTATGAGGACACCCAGAGGTCAAGCCCATGGCTCCCGTCCCCTTGGCCCCTCTGGGCAGCACCCCTGCCTTCCAGCTTCTCTGGACCTCCATCTGAGGCTTGGGCCCCTCTCTCTGCTCCTTCCTTCCCGGTCATGTTTCCCCAAGGGCTCCTGGGACAGAGAGAGCCTCTAGGTCGTCAGTCAAGGGGAGTGCCGACTCTGCCGGCTCTCATCTCCTGCCTCAGTCCCCGGGAGGATAGGAGGTGACTTCTCAGCGGCTCCAGGGACAGGGACCTGGAGGGCTGGGCCTCCCTGAAGGCCCCGGGAGCCCCTCTGAGGTCGAGGCAGAGCCCCCTGCAGGGACTAAGGGTACCTTCACTGCTCCCTCAGGCCGCCCCGTGCTCGAGACCCTGGGAGCAGCCCCTCTCCTGGCTGTCTGAGCGTTGGGAACCTGGGAACGCAGCCCTGCCCTCCAGGAGGCTTCCAGAACCCCACTTCCTCCCTTGCCTCCCGGGGAGAGGAAGAGGTGGGGGCCCAGGGGTGGAAATTTGCTGCGGGAAACTCAGCAAGTACATGAGGGCCTGAAGGTCAGGACTCAAAGCTGCCGTCACCCGCGCTGCTCTCCCCACGACCTTGGCCTCGACTCAGACCCTGCCCCCCAGACTTGGCCCGAGGAGGCCCTGGAAGGTGGGAAGGGGCTGTGGGGTCACCCTGATTGTCTTCCTTCAGCCGATCCCCATTCCTCTCCTTCAGCTGCTGGCCGCCCTGGTGAGGGTTGTTCAGGGTCAAGAAAGTCTCTAGGGGTGGCAGTGAGCGAGCCGGACTCCCGCACCCCGACCCCGTGCAGGTCTAGGGGCCTGCTTTGGGTGGGAGGGCAGCGGGAGCCCCTGCCCGTCCCAGTGGGGCCAGGTCCCCCTGATGTCTCAGGAAAAGTAGAAATAAAGTTGGGAACTTGCTCCAGGAGTCTGGTGCTGGGCTGTGCTGATTGCCTCATACCCGGTGCCTTGACCTCTCCTGACTGCCCTGGGAGGGGCCCTCTAGGCGCTGAGACCCACATTTCAGAGGCAGGAACAGACTCCGGGAAGCAAACTGGTAGGCCCAAGGAAATAGGGCCGAGCAGCAGGGCTGAGATGCGCCCTCTCCCATCCTTTTCACTGTGTCAGGGGACCTGGCGCCTCTGCCCTCGGTCTGTCTGGGGTTTCAGTCCTGAGTCGAGGATTTTCTGAGACTGCAGGGCCCGAGCACGGGTGTGAGTGTCAGGGAAGGACTGTGGTGTGGGGATGCTGTCCGTTCTCTTGCTCCCAGGCCTGGGTGGGGGTGCCACAGCTCACAGGAGAGGAGGAGGGCTCTGGCCATGCTCCTAGCAGGGTGACTGCTCCCCTGGAAAGTTCCCAAGAAAAGACTTGGGGCCAACCCTAGGCTGGAGATGGTACGTGAGCCTGTGTGTCAGCATGCCTGCCTCATGACCTGTGGGTCTCTGAGTAGACAGCCAGGCCGCTGACACCAGGCTGGGGTTTCCTGACGGCCACTGTGGGTCAGAGGAGGCGATGTGCTCTGCACTGCAAGGCCCATCCAGCTCGCAGAGGCTGCTATCATGAGCCTCCGTTAACAGGCGGCTTTTGATCTTGGATGCTGGGTTCTCTGCACAGGGCGGTGGGGCTGGTTGATCCTGATGCCTCACGGGGAGGACTGTTTACTCTCTGCTGGCAGTGATCAGGGACGAGGCTGTCCTTGTCCTGTCCTCCCCGAGAAGACGCCTGTTAGAGTCCGGGCCCCAGGCCAGCTCTGGGCCCAGGCCTGTCCCCTGAGCCCCACACTGTCCTGATGATCCAGTCATGGTCTGGTCCCCGGAGCCCCAGCATGGAGGGTGTGACATGTGTAGGACCCTGGGGTGTCAGCCAGAGCNCCTTGAAAAGCGAGTTGGAATCGGGCAGAACAGCTGGTAGCCCCTGCAGCTGTGTGAGCGAGAGTGGCGGGATGATGGGAAAGGGCGAAAGTGGGTGCTCTGGGAGTGTGTTTTGGAGGTTGAAATAAGCACACCTGCAGTCGGATGAGTAGGGGATGAAGGCATCTCAGCCTTGAGAGCTGAGGGGAGAGAGTCCAGGGGAAATAGGTGTTTTAAGTCGGGGGCTGTGCTGTGCTTAGTCATTCAGTCGTGTCTGCAACCCTGTGGACTGTAGCCCACCAGGCTCCTCTGTCCATGAAGTTCTTCAGGCAAGAAATACTGGAATGGGTTCCCATGCCCTCCTCCTGGGGATCTTCCCAACCCAGGGATCAAACCCAGGTCTCCCGCATCACAGGTGGATTCTTTACCAGCTGAGCCACCAGGTAAGTTGGGGGCTACTGGATGTCAAGTGGGTGGGTCAAGAAGTGTGTGGGCTTTGTGAGCCTGAAGTTCAGGGCAGGGGACGTACTTTGGAGAGTGATTAGCATCCAGGTGGGTACCAGGGGCTGGATGAAATTCCCCAAGAAGAGTTCAGGTGCAGAAGGAAAGGATCCCAGGACTGAACCAGTGCTGAATCGCCCCCTGCAGTTTCTCAGTCTTGGCCCTAGCAGCATTTTCTGACTGATGAGCCTTAGCTGGGGAGAGGGGGCTGTGCTGGACCTTGTAAGCTGTTTTGGCCACTACCCGCGAGATGCCAGTAGCAACCTCCTGCCTCCTGTGGTGAGAGTCAAAAATGTCTCCAGACGTGGCCCAACGTCCCTGGGAAGGGGCAAAAACCAGTCTTAGGGGGAATCTCTGATTTGGGGTTTGGGAGATGGAAAGGAAGCTGGGGAGGAGTGGCCTGTTAGGAGGGAGCAGGGCCTGTGGCCTGGCCCCGGGAAAGGGTCCCTCGTATAAAATGCAGCTGAGAAACTGCGTTGGAGCAGGACACAGCCGCGAGCCTGGCCCTTGGTGATGCGGAGGCAGGAATGACGCCCGGGAGGGGACTCAGTGGAGGGCGAAGGGGAATGTGAGGGGCTGGAGACTCAGTGGAGGGTGAAGGGGAACGTGAGGGGCTGGAGACTCAGTGGAGGGCGAAGGGGAACGTGAGAGGCTAGAGACCGTGACCAGGCAGACAAGAGATGGAGGCTGCAGGGGCTTCCCAGGTGATCCTGTGGGGAAGAGCCTGCCTGCCAATGCAGGAGAGGTAAGGGACGCGGGTTCAATTCCTGGGTCAGGAAGATCCCCTGGAGGTGGGCATGGCAGTATTCTTGCCTGGAGAATCCATCCCACGGACAGAGGAGCCTGGTGGGCTACAGTCCATGAGTCGGACACGACCAAAGTGACTTAGCACACACATGCATGCACGCAGAGGGTGTGGAGGGCTTCCTAAGAAGGGGGCTGGCCCTTAGAGTGGAGCGAGTGACAGCTGGTGAAGGGATAATCAACAGAGCAGAGCCCCGGGGGACACGAGAGGACTCGAGGTCCAGGGTGTATGCAGAGGACCTGCGCCAATAGGCGAGACGCGGCTCGGAGGCAGGTGTGTGGGGAATGCGTGCCTGTGGGTTGGCTTCCCTTTTCTCTTAAGTAGAGGGCAAAGCCACAGCTTGCGAGGAAGGCACAGGCAGGAAGAGGAGCAGGAGACGGATGCTGATTCTGAGGTGTGGGGAAGTGAGCACACTGGGAACGTCTGGAGACCTGTGGTCGTGAATTTAAAGCAAAGCCAGCTGACAAAGTGAGCGTTTTGTTCTGGAAAAAGCAGCCACTTTTTCCGAGGCAGGGTGGATGATTTAGGTTTGAGCAGGGTTGGGGTTCGGTCAGGTGAGGTATGACAGGGGGAGAGAGGATGACCGACTGATACCACAGAGGCTCAGGGGTCTGGGGAGGTGGGGAGGCTGGGTGGTACAGGGTGGTCTGGGGGTAAGGCCCCTGGGGATTTGAAAGGCTGGGGCTTCTGGGGAAAGCTGGGGGTGGGTGCAGCCTGGTTGGGGATCGTCCCCATGGGCTCTCGGGGCAGGAAGTGCAGCAGCCTGAGCTGCTGGCGTCCTGGCCCTGGAGACGGTGGGGCCAGTCTTGCCTTTCGGACCTGGAGAAGTGGTCCCAGGGCTTTCAGCTTACACGGTGCATCTCCTGCCGTGCTCTCACGGCCAGGATAGGACAACTGTCTCCCCTTTCTTGGAAAAGATGCTACTAGGTCACCTTTCCACCATGGCCCCTCTTTTCAAGGACATCCCTGGGGGTTCCTTCATGTGGGCACCACCTGTCTGAAAAAAGCTTATGTGTATTTCATCTGCTGATGTCTAATGCCATTATCCTTCACTTTTCAACAATCTTGGCCAGGTACTGCGGACCGAGGAGGGATGTCTGCCCTGATGAAAGAGGTGGTACAACAGGCCATCAGACCCCATTGTGGTGTAGCTTCTGGGCGTGAAAGTGGCACCAAGGGAGGAGAGGTGGTGATGGGTGAGCGGTCCTTGCGAAGGGAGAAGAGAGTGGGGCTCCATCGAGCACAGAAAGAGGGTGAGGAGGGTGTTTCTGGCAGAACGAACAGTCCCTGGGAAGGCCTGGAGATGTGGGCGCTCCGGGCACATCCAGGGACCCGCATGTAGGCTGGTGGGGGATGGAAGGTGGGCCAGAGCCTGTCACTGCCTCCGCCTCCTCCTCACACGTGGCTGGGAGTAACGGCAGCAGCTGCTGCTGGCTGGTTGCAGGTCTGGGACTGAGCTCTGCCAGCCCCGGTGGAGCAGGATGATAGTGGTAGGTCAGAGCTAGTTTGGGAAGGGCTGGAGGAAGCCCTACTGCAGCCTGAGGCTCTGATTCACAAAGGGCTCAGCAGAGCAGGCAGCTGGGGAAGGGGTGTGTGTGGGGGAGAAGGAGATGGCAGAGAGCAGCGGGGAGTTGAGTTATGTAACAGCCCCCACTTCCCCGAGAGGTCTTGGGACTGGGTGGGGCTGGGGGACAGCAGCGGGTGACACAGAGCCTGGGTGTTGGCTGAGCCTCGTGGGTTCCTGTGGGTTCTTTCTGGCTGTCCTCAACCAAAGGTGGTACCCAGCAGGGCCCAGGGATAGGTGGATGTGGAGCTGCCTCTACAGGGAAGGCCCAGCTGAGAATCAGCATGGGGAGGATGGGGCAGGGTGGGACTGAGGAGCCCTGGCCTCAGTTCTGCAGAGCCCTGGAGGCCTGGCCTTTCAAGGAAAACAAGCCAGCAGACAAAAGGCTGCTGTGAGTTGCATTGTCTGGGGAGATACCTACTGGCCCCCCAGCCTGACAGTGGTCGGAGAGGATGAGAAGTAGTCCTTCCCGAAGCCTATTTGGGACACCAGAGTGCCCAGATTCCCTGCCATGGGACAGAGAGCGTGGGGCAGGGAACCATGGGGATAGGCAGGAATTTGCTCAAGTGGCTGATTCCCAGGCTCCAATGGCCACCTGTCTGCCCTTCCTCAACGAAGGGTCTGATGACTCTTCCCCATCCCTGGAGACCCTGGCGTGGAAGCCCAGCAAGTGGAAGGCTGCATTCACAAAATCTGTCTTTGGAAGGGACCAGGGAGGCTGGCTCCTCTCCTACTGAGCCTAGGCAGCACCTTTCCACCAGGCTGTGGGCACTCGCATCTAACAGAGGGGCTGGCAGGAGGAGGCAGGGAGAGCCCAGGGTCAAGGGAGAGCCCCCTCAGTCCTGCCCTGTGTTTGGGGCTAGGGGCGGGTACCACCTTTTCTGAGCCTGGCTGGGGGTGAGACACTGTGGGCACACCTTGAGGCCACACTCCCTGCTCCCATGAAGATGGAGCAGGCATGCTGGATCAAGGCCATGTCCATCGGAGGAGCCCTACTTTCAGAAGCAGATTGATGCTTATTTATAGGGAGGATGCCAAGTACAGCTATGGGCTAGAAATATGAGGGCTGGGTCTAGGCTGGGGTTATAGCATTAAAGGCTCTGGAAACAGTGAAAAAATGCCCTTGAAGCTCCCCAGGCTGGTACTGCAGTGGCCACAGGGAGTGTGGGTAGGAGGAGGGTCCGTGGGGAGCCCTTGTCCTTTGAAGCACTTTGAGGCCAGAAGGCAGTCAGGGTGGGGTATGTGCTTAATTGGGCTTCCCTGGTGGCTCAGATGGTGAAGAATCTGCCTGCAATGCAGGAGATCTGTGTTCGATCCCTGGGTCGGGAAGATACTCTGGAGAGGGGAATGGTAATCCATTCCAGTCTTGCCTGGGAAATCCCATGGACAGAGGAGCCTGGCAGGCTACAGCCCATGGGGTCACAGAGTCAGACAGGACTGACTGTGTGTCGAATTGGAAGTTTCTTCTTACCTCAGCTGTACTTTCCAGGGCCACTTCCAGAGGGGTGTGCAGCATGCATGGGGCGGGCGCCATCAGCAAGATTGGAGCAGGGAGGGGGTCACTGCACAGCTCTTCCCTTGCAAGCTGCCCCCGAAACCTACATTTTCTCTGAAATGAAAGTTACTTGCTCAGTCATGTCTGACTCTTTGCAACCTCATGGACTGTATAGCCCACCAGTTCCTCTGTCCATAGAATTCTCCAGGCAAGAACACTGGAGTGGGTTGCCATGCCCTCCTCCAGGGGATCTTCCTGACCCGGAGATGGAATCTTGGGTCTTCTGCATTGCAGGCAGATTCTCTACTGTCTGAGAAATTGTGTCAAAAGACCCCGCCTTTGACTAGATCTCCTCACTGCACCAGGCGACATCCTCTTCCTGCTGGTCAGGAGGTCGGAGTTTGCAACTGCCCGACACCGCCCACCCGCCTTCCCCCGCCTGAGTCTCAGGTGTTGCTGAGACTTGAGTCCAAGGCCAGTTTTTTCTTACCTCTTTGCCCTTAATAGGGGAAACTGAGGCATGTGCAGGAGAAACAGGAAAGCTGAAGTCGGCAATCCCAGGCTCTGAGCACTTGCTTGACCCTCGGCTTGGGAGTCTTCTCAGCGACCCCAAGACGCGGTGAGGGTTCGGGTCCTCGGTGGCCGGGGACAAGCTCGCAGGGCGGGCGGCGGCAGGGGGCGCTCGCTATCTTGTCACGCGCGCCTCCTCGGGGTCCGCAGGCCCGACGGAGTCCAGTCGGGGCCGGAAAGCATTTGGGGAAGGGTCTGCCCGCTCGCCTCAGGCCCTCCGCTCGGCTTCTGGCCTTTCGGGCCCGGGGAGCGCGTGTGGTTTACGATGCGCCAGAGCCCCGACACACCCACCCACCCGTTCCTTGGGGCTCTTGGGCGGCGGGAAGGGGAGATCTGCTTGCGGCCACCCCCCAGACCCGAGGGCTCGGCCCTAGCCGCGCAATCTGCAGGAGACACATCCCGCCTGGTGCTCGCGGACCCTCGAGCGCCGCGTCCCGGCTCCTTCGGTGCACCGACCCTTCCACTTCTGCCAGCATCCTTCCCTCGGTCCGGAAGATCCCAGACGCCGGGCCTCTCTACCTGCCGCAGAGTGGAGGCTGGGAGGAAAAGGGTAGGGGCGCCAGAGCGGAGGCCGGGGCGCGGGGAGGCTGCGGCCCGCGCGCCCCCCAGCGAGGCGCACCTTCCACCCACCCTGGGTTCCCCCCGCACCCCGCCCGGCCGCCCCGCCCCCCCTCCTCCTCCCGCCCCCCCCCCC
>SJYV01026428.1:99699-131198 GCA_006410875.1 Neotragus pygmaeus | reverse complement strand
TCGTTCAGGAAGCAGCCCCCCCACCCCGCTGCCACCAGGCTTCCTCCTCTGCTGGCATTTAGGGCCACCATCTCCTCCCCAGCCGAGGCTCAAGTAATGACCCTCAGTCACTTCCCCTGGCCTGCTTGTGACACCAGCGTTCCAGGGAAATCTAGGTGGCATGAACCTCAGAAGGGCCATCTTGAAGGACGCTCCCTCAAGGCAGGCTGAGGGCTGGTGGGACGAGGGAGGGGGTGGGCCTGTGCCTGGGGGTGGCAGCAGCAAGCCTGTGCCTGACATCGTGTTTAAAGTAAGGCTGGAAGGGGGCTTGAGTTGGGGGTTGGGGGTCACAGAGGAGGACACGAGCCCAGGTCCTCCAGCAGGGGTAGGCAAGGGAGGGGGCTCCCGGGGAAAACAGGCTCCCACAGGGTCATGGCCCAGAATGATACAAGGACAAGATACGGTTCTTAAGTAAGCCCTGCCGTGGGCACATGTGCCTGCAGGCCTCCCGGGCGAGGGCAGGGACTCATCCTTCTTGACGCCCATTCCTCGCCTAACAGCACAGTGCGGCACGGAGACGGCGCACAGAAACATTTGTTTTCCCAGTAATTTGGGACAGCCTTGGCCTTGGTCACCTAAGGTTGAGAACCCTGTGCTCCGGGAATGCATCTCTGATTGGATGTTTAATTTTTCTGCTTTGATTTGTTATGTTTTTCCCATAGTTTCCTAGAGAAATTCTCTTGGAAGATTTCATCCTGGGCTTGGCTGAGTTACAGGCAGAGCACCGTCCTGTGGAGCTGGGGAAGTGCTGGGGCATCCTGGGAGGTGGTGGCAGGGCCCCGTCCCAGAGTGGGGACAAGCTAACGCGGCAGGGCAGAGGGGCACAGGCAGGGAGAGGGCCTCCCGGGTGACCCCAGGGGCNTCTTGGAAGATTTCATCCTGGGCTTGGCTGAGTTACAGGCAGAGCACCGTCCTGTGGAGCTGGGGAAGCGCTGGGGCATCCTGGGAGGTGGTGGCAGGGCCCCGTCCCAGAGTGGGGACAAGCTAACGCGGCAGGGCAGAGGGGCACAGGCAGGAGGGGCCTCCCGGGTGACCCCAGGGGCAGGAGGGCAGAGGGCACAGGCAAGGAGAGGGCCTCCCGGGTGACCCCAGGGGCAGGAGGGCAGAGGGCACAGGCAGGGAGGGGGCCTCCCGGGTGACCCCAGGGGCAGGAGGGTAGGGGGCACAGGCAGGGAGGGGGCCTCCCGGGTGACCCCAGGGCAGCACGAAAGCAGCTCTTGGATTTGCTTCAAACCTGGCTCCATCCTCTGCTGGTTATGTGGCCTCAGACAAAGTGTAAAACCTCTCTGAGCATCAATTGCCTCATTTTGTAAATGGGATAATGTTAACTTCCTTAAGATGGGAAGGTGTGTTGAGATGAAGAGAGGATACATAAAATGTCCTGATAGAGAGCAGGAGGGCAGAGTGGGCACTGTGAATGGCAGAGCCGTTATGATGACCCCTCTGGAAGCCCGAGTCTTCTCCAAGGTGAGCTGGCTGAAGCTGCTGCCCCCCAAGTGTGCCCTGACTCACTGTTCAGTGGCCTGATAGAAGGAGGGTGGACTCTGCCCTGGAAAATCGCCTTATCCTGCTCATGGAATCTCCTCTACCCACCTTCCCTCACCCCATGCTTCCATGAGCTTCTGCCAGGCTTTCTCTAGTGTGTAGCTAAGAGGGAAATGTCAAATACACCACACCACACCTGTGCCTACAGCTTTACTACTGTGCCCATGACAGACATTAGTAACAGAGACCAGCACTCTATGAGCTGAGGCTAAAGGAGGTGCCAGGAAGGCATAATCAAACGATTACAGCTAATGTACAAGAGAAAACCTATTTGTCTCTCAGGTTTAAGGGAGGCCGGACCTTGTCCTCTGTAGAAAGGGCTGCCAGCGTGATGTGAGGGAAGCCACTGGAATGAGAAAGGGAGCCATCTTTGGAGACGTCTAGGGTCCTGGCGGAGAAGGAAATGGCAACCCACTCCAGTGTTCTTGCCTGGAGAATCCCAGGGCTGGAGGAGCCTGGTGGGCTGCCGTCTATGGGATCGCACAGAGTCGGACACGACTGAAGCGACTTAGCAGCAGCAGCAGCAGGGTTCTGGCACTGCTGCTGCAATCGGGGCCCCCAGAGATCAGATGTCAGATCCCAGGAGGACCCCAGAGATTCTGAGCAAACTGCATATGGAAACAGTTTCCAGCAGAGGCGGTGGAGGGGCGGTCTGGGAGCAGATTTCCAGGATTGAGGCTAAACATCATGGGGTGAGAATGGGAGTTTTCCTGGGGTTTCACACTTTTTCTCTTTTGCTGTCCCATGTGGCTTGTGGGATTGAAGTTCCCCCACCAGGGATTGAGTGGGGTCCCTCAGCATTGAAAGCTCAGGGTACTAAGCGCTGGACTTCCAGGGAATTCTCTGGGCTTCACACTGTGACCTGGGCTGGAGCAGAGCAGTAGGAGTGGGAAAGGGATGCTGGGGCCCCTTAGAGGTCTTATTCTCTCAGAACTGTGCAAAGTGAGGTAAGGATGGTTCTAGAGCCACCCAGTCCCCACAGCTGAATGGCCTGTTATGCTGCTTGTGAGTTTGAGAACCTGGTTTGAGCAGACTTGTTGCTCCCTCTGCTCCAGGAGAGGAATTTGAGTTTCATTTCCCTTCACTTGTGCTCCACCGCAGCAGCGCCAGTCCAGCAGTCCCCACCCCTCCATGAGCGTGATTACTCACTGCACCTACCCCGCCTCTTTCCCAACCAAGCACTTACCTCCCTTCCCTGCTATAAGTTTTCTCCTCAGCACTTATCTCCAGCTGTCATACTAGCGATTCAACCTACCTATCTGCTCCTTACCATCATCCTCTCCTGGACTGTAAGCTCTGAGAGGGTTGGAATATTCATCTGCTTTGCTCACTGTGCAGCCCAGGACTGACAGTGCCTGGCAAAGAGTGGAAACGAAGGGATTGCAGTCAGCTGCCCCGACGTCAATCCCTGGGCACTAATGTGTCCCTGGGGGTGTGGTGAGGTGGAGGAAGTCACAGCTATTTGAACTCCTCCCAGGGAGGGAGGAATAGTAGGCAGATGTGGGCTGTTGGCCGAGTCATCTTTGGGGAGCCCAGAGGGTGGGCTGTGAGTCCCCCCCAACTGCACAGCTTTAGTGTGGCAGAGTGGAGCGTGGAAGTTTCGGGTGGGAGGGAATTGTTGGGATGATGGAGGTGGGCAGTGGTGGCCCCCGTGACGTCTGCTGCCGCCACGCCCATCTTGGCTGGCTGCCGTTTAGGGATGGCTGGCTGGTCTGGGATAAGCACTTTGGAGAGCCCTGTGCTGAACCTGCCTGGACATCTGGGTCCCCTCCTGTCTTGCCCTTTCAGTGTGCCAAGCTCTGTGACCCGTTCAAAGGGCTACAGAGAGAGCCAGCACTGACGAGGTAGTCCGAGCACAGGTTGGAAAAGAATTTCCGGACCCAGAGCATTTCAGAAGGGAGTGAGTTTATTAAAAACAAAGAGCAGAGATAATGTTGGTGCTGCGAACACAGCTTGCCGACCTCCTGACAGATCAGGGAGAGCAGATAGAACAGCGGGCCGGCTCAAAGGAGAGCCTAAGTTTTTCGTGGGCTAGTAACCGATTTCTATAGCCTCAAGGCAAAGAAAATGCCTACGGAATGGTAGCATTAAGCGATTGGTTGGGACGCTATAGATGAGTACCAGAGTGGGCATTTTTGCCTAATTGGGGGTGAGGAAGTTAGCTAGTAACAATCAGGGGGGCTTTTAGCAATGGTTACAAAGGGGCTCAGACAATTTCAGAGGTGACCTTGACTCTGAGCTCCCGTCTGCGGCCTTGGGCTAGGATTCCACAAGCATCAGCCTGAACCCTGGTGCTGAGTCTTGCCGCAGTGGAGGAGGCGCTTCCAGCAGAGTCACAGAGCGCTGAGGGATGGAGCGCAGCAGGGCTGGGGCTGGCTGGGGGCAGGAAGCTGGAGCAAGCCTGCTGGAGGTCACAGGCAGCAGAGGACTGGTGGCTGGAGACTCAGGCGGGAGAGGGTGGAGGGGAGAGCTGTGAGCCTTCCTGTGGCTCGGGTGTGCTCTCCCCCACGTTCTGAGATGCCTTCTGGCCCCAGGCTGCCTCTCCCTAGGGGCAGGGGGCAGGGCAGGGTGAGGTCTGGGGCCAGCAGCCCTGCTCCAGAGGCAGCAGACTAAAAATAAATCGGGATGTCAGGGTCTCCTGGCTCCAGGAAGTGGGGAAGTCATCTGAGTGTCAGGAGGAGGAGGGGGAGGGAGGAGGAAAGGGGCTGAGACACAGCCACAGCTGGAGGCCTCCCATGAACTGGTTTGTTTATTTTCATCTCTGGTCTAGAGTCTCTGAGGCCACAGCTCCCTCCCAGGGTCTGGGTGAGGGGCGCTGGTCTCTGCGGACCTGTGGGTGTCCCCGGACCCCTGGCTACCAGCCCAGCATCTCATTTCCCATGCATTCCTTTGAGACCCTGTCACTGGAGACTCTAGTGATAAAGAACCTACCTGCCGATGCAGGAGACGAATGAGACCGGGGTTTGATCCCTGAGTTGGAAAGATCCCCTGGAAGAGGGCATGGCAACCCACTCCAGTGTTCTTGCCTGGAGAATCCCATGGACAGAGGAGCCTGCTGGGCCACAGTCCATAGGGTCACAAAGAGTCAGACACGACTCAAGTGACTTAGCTTGCAAGCATGCAGTGGAGAACAGGAGTTGGGACCATGTATTTGGAGAAGGGGACCAGATTACCAGGCCCCTGTTTGGAGGAAGATCATGATCCTGGGAGTATTAGTCTCCTCTCTGCCCTCCATCCCAGGTGCAGAAAATGGGCCCTGCGGTTTCAGGACTTGTCCCATGGCTGGTGGTGCCTGGATCTGTGGTCAGAGTCCAGTCTCCCAAACTCACGGCTCTCTGCGGGGCTGCGGGGCTTCAGCTCAGACCTGGCCCAGCCATGACCCAGATGCCCTCTGAGGAAGGGCAGGCAGTGGGGAGGGGCCAGTGGGGTGTGTGGAATTGTGAGAGGAGGCTGGCACCAGCCATGCCACAAGTCATCAGGGTTCACGTGACACCCCACCCATCAGGCTTCCATACCCTTGGCTTGTCAGTGACACTTCCTCCCCTGTGCCCTGCACTCTGGAGGCTGGGGGCAGCTTTGCAGATGCCTAGGGGCTACCTGGTGAGCCCGGCGCCTTCCACCCCTCGGCTCAGGGGTGAGGCCAGTGCAGAGCCCACCGTTCATCATGGATGCAGAGCTCATCCGAGTCACATGGATGCAGCCCCTCTTGTCCTGACCTCTGGCCTGGGGCAGGGGGCTCAGAAGACGCAGCCCCCACCTCCAGCTCCTCCCAGAGCTCCTGGCTTCTCCCTTAGCGCACCCGCTCCCCTGGTCTTCCCTGGGACCAGTGCGCCCCCTCCCACCCTTCTCTCTCATCCCCACTCGGAAGCGCCTCCACTGGCCTGAAACCTTGCGATGCAGAGATCACGTGCCCGGGCAGCTCCACGCTGGGCCACTCTTGTTCTTCTGGGGGCCTTTGGCTGTTCACCTATCCCCCACCCGTCTCATCACTGTGTGAGGGGGCTGGGAGCCCCCCAGGAAGGCTGGTTCAGGCCCTGTGCCACTGGCAGCCGCAGGGGCCAGCCTGCATGGAGAGGAGGCGCTGAAGGGAGGCCCAGACTGACAGGCAGCTTCCAGGAGGGGCCCCGGGCAGGGACATCAGCCCTTGATTCTATCTCCTCTTCCTTTTCTTTCCCTTTGTTTTGTCAAGTCAGTTGATAAATTCTCTAGAAAGTCTTAAAATCTTCAGCCGCCCCCACCAACTGTAGTCCGTTCCATTAGTGAGCTCTCTTACACACACACACACACACACNTAAAGCCAAACTTTTCTAAAGCAGTCTTGCCAGCAATGGGTGAATGTTCCAATTTCTCTGCAGCCTCAACAACACATTATATTGTTTAATTAAAAAAATTAAAAAAAAAAAAATTCTGAGGACTTCCCTGGCGGTCTAGTGGTTGGGATTCTGTGTTTCCACTGCAGGGGACATGGGTTCAGTCCTTGGTCAGGGAACTAGGATCCCACATGACATGGAGCACAGCCAAAACAAACAAACAAACAACCTGGCCTCTTTAGTGGATGTGAACTGGTATCTCACTGTGGTTTTTTTTTGCATCTCTCTAATGACTAGTGACATTGAGCTTCTTTTAATGTGCTTTTTGCCCATTTATGTATCTCCTTTGAAGAAACATCTATTCAAGTCCTTTGCCCATTTTAAAGTGGGATTATCTTTTTATTATTGAATGGTAAAAGTACTTTATATATTCTACAAACCAGATCTCTTCAGATCTGTAAGTATCTGATTTGCAAATACTTTCCCCCAATCTGTAGGCTTTGTTATTTTCAGTTTCTTGATCATGTCCTTTGATGTTCAAAACTTTAAAAATTTTGATGAAGCCCAATTTATCTATTTTCTTCTTTTTTATATACATTAAAAAAATGTATGTCTTAAAATTTAAGTGTTTGTTTTGGCTGTGCTGGTCTTCGTTACTACGCGGGCTTGTCTCTAGCTGTGCTGAGCAGGGGCGCCTCTCTCGTGGTGCGGCTTCTCACCACCTATGGTTTGCGTCGCGTGGCTTCTTGCTGCAGAGCATGGACGCAGGGGCTTCAGCAGCTGGGCTTCTGGGCTCTAGAGCACAGACTCAGTAGCTGTGGTGGGCAGGCTTGCCTGCTCCGCAGCGTGTGGGATCTTCCCAGATCAGGCGTCAAAGCCGTGTCCCCTCACTGGCAGGTGAATTCTTTACCACTGAGCCACCAGCCTTTTTTTGTTTGTGCTTTTGATGTCATATCTTAGAATCCATTGCCAAATCCAAGATCATGTGGATTTGCTCCTATGTTTGGTTCCAAGGGTTTTATAGTTTTAGTGCTTACGTTCGGATATTTGATCCTTTAGGGGTTCAACCTTTGCCTATGCTGTGAGGTAAGGGACCACCTTCATTCTCTGGCATGTGGATACCCAGTTGTCCCAACACCATTTATCAAAAACGTTATTCTTGAGGAGTCCCCTGGTGGCCTCGTGGTTAATATTCTGGGCTTTCACTGCTGTGGCCTAGGTTCACTCTCTGATCAGGGTACTGAGAGCCTGCAAGCTGCATGCGGTGGCCAAAAAACACAAAACAACAAAAGCTGTTCTTTCCTCATTGAATGCTCTTGGCGTCCTGTTGAAAGGATGTAGATACACGAGCTTATTGTTGGACTCCTGGTTCTATCGTATTAGTCTGTATGTCTAGCCTATCTGGATTATAAGTGTATTTTTTCCCTGAAGAAGTCAGGTTTGTCTTCTTCACTCTTGCTGTTCCCTTTGCCTGGAATACACTTCTGTTCAGTTGTTTTAAAATTATTTATTGATTATTCACACTTGTTTCTGGCTGTGCTGGGTCTTCACTGCCACGTGGGCTTTCTCTCGTCTCAGAGTGGGGGCTATTCTCTAGGTGCTGTGTGCAGGCCTGTCTCTTATACACATCTAGATGTGTATAAGAGACAGCCCCAGGCCCACCCAGGGGTGTTTTTTGGGAATCAGAGGAGGAAGCCGTATGGGGACCGGTGACCACAGTGTCTTCTTCCTTGTGGGGTTCCATGTAAGTGGGGAGAAAGTTCCAGGTCACCAGAAGAGGCCCCTGATCCCGTAGCCTCTGTGGGCCTCCAGGGCAGCTAGAGCACAGCATGAGCACCCCAAGCCTCCTGGGGCCCCAACCTCCAGGATCTTCGGGGGCGGGAGGGCCGACATAGGACTGAGGGAGACTGAGCTGTCACAAGCTGCGGGGCCCCAGCCTCAGAACACGCGCTCCTGGCCCAGGCCGGCCAGGAACATCCACGCTCTTCTTGCCCTGCTACTCGGGTCCCTAGAGAGCAACTTGGGCTTGGAACACGCTGTCCCCGAGCAGCGCGGCTGTCGGGATGATGGAGAGGCGGGTTATTTTTAACAGCTGAGACTCATGGGTGGACAGGGCCTCTTCCAGGCCAGGGGAAGAGGCTTCGAGGGAGGGCGGGGACCAGAGCTCCAGGTCCCCCCTTCCCGTCCCCGCCTTCCTGCTCCGTCCTCTGGCTCCTAGGCCTAAGAGCCTGCAGCGTTTTCAGCAGGCCCGGGCTTGGTGGGATGGTTGGGTAGAGAGTGGCTGCCACCTGGCTGTCAACCCCAAGGAGGGCCTGGCAAGGCGGGAGCCCCGGAAGTGCCTTTCCCTCCTCGATGCCCCTCTCCCCTGCCTCTGGCCCTGCCTGGTCTTTCCTTCCCCACCTCCCCACGCCCCTGCCAAAGATTTATTTATTTCTTTACTCTTTGGCTGCACTGCGTTTTTGTTGCTGCGAGCAGGCTTTCTCTAGTTGTGGTGAGTGGGGGCTGCTCTTTGTGGCGCCGGGCGAGCTTCTCATCGCGGTAACTGCTCTTGTTGCGGAGCGCGGGCTCATGAGTGCGGGCTCAGGAACTGTGGCTCACAGGCTCAGCTGCTCCTCAGCACGTGGGGTCTTCCCAGACCAGGGATGGAACTCACGTCCCCTGCAGTGGTGGGGGGATTCTCAACCACTGGACCACTGAGGAAGCCCTCCTGCCCGCCTTTTCTGTGCCTTTGAGGAAAGATGCTCATTCTTCAGAATCCAAAGGCTCTTCTCAGCTCCAACTAGAACACACAGCGTGATGAGGCGTGGGCCCTCTCTGTTCCCAATTTCCTTAGACTCCTCAGGGCTCGCGCCCACCAGTCCCACAAGGAGTCAGGTCCGTGCTGAACACTGGCCTGCCCGCCTTCCTCTCGAGGAGGATGGAGAAGATTTACCAACCCCCATGTGGATGTCAGAGTCTTCAGGTCTTGCAATGACCCTCCCAGCCCTCCCGTGTGACTTTCAAAGGACACAGGATGCCTTGTGGGAGCAGTCTACAGCTGGTGTGAGCCCGGGGCTGGGAGACCAGGACCTCACTTCTGTCCTGCTTTCCTGCCACGCGAGCAGGACGCATCGCTGCCCCTCTCTGGGCCTGGGGCTCATCATCCAAACACGCCTTCTGTTTTTTAAAAGTTTATTTTAATTAATTAATTAATTTGGCTAGGCTGGGTCTTAGTTGTGGCGTATGGGATCTAGTTCCCTGACCAAGGATCGAACCCAGGCCTGCTGCTTTGGAAACTCGGAGTCTTAGGCACTGGGGCCACCAGGGAAGTCCTACGCATTGATTTTTGAGAAGCTGCCAAACTGTTTTCTAAAGCAGCTGTTTTCTAAAGCCAAACTTTTCTAAAGCAGTCTTGCCAGCAATGGGTGAATGTTCCAATTTCTCTGCAGCCTCAACAACACATTATATTGTTTAATTAAAAAAATTTTTTTTAAAAAAAATTCTGAGGACTTCCCTGGCGGTCCAGTGGTTGGGATTCTGTGTTTCCACTGCAGGGGACATGGGTTCAGTCCTTGGTCAGGGAACTAGGATCCCACATGACATGGAGCACAGCCAAAACAAACAAACAAACAACCTGGCCTCTTTAGTGGATGTGAACTGGTATCTCACTGTGGTTTTTTTTTGCATCTCTCTAATGACTAGTGACATTGAGCTTCTTTTAATGTGCTTTTTGCCCATTTATGTATCTCCTTTGAAGAAACATCTATTCAAGTCCTTTGCCCATTTTAAAGTGGGATTATCTTTTTATTATTGAATGGTAAAAGTACTTTATATATTCTACAAACCAGATCTCTTCAGATCTGTAAGTATCTGATTTGCAAATACTTTCCCCCAATCTGTAGGCTTTGTTATTTTCAGTTTCTTGATCATGTCCTTTGATGTTCAAAACTTTAAAAATTTTGATGAAGCCCAATTTATCTATTTTCTTCTTTTTTATATACATTAAAAAAATGTATGTCTTAAAATTTAAGTGTTTGTTTTGGCTGTGCTGGTCTTCGTTACTACGCGGGCTTGTCTCTAGCTGTGCCGAGCAGGGGCGCCTCTCTCGTGGTGCGGCTTCTCACCACCTATGGTTTGCGTCGCGCGGCTTCTTGCTGCAGAGCATGGACGCAGGGGCTTCAGCAGCTGGGCTTCTGGGCTCTAGAGCACAGACTCAGTAGCTGTGGTGGGCAGGCTTGCCTGCTCCGCAGCGTGTGGGATCTTCCCAGATCAGGCGTCAAAGCCGTGTCCCCTCACTGGCAGGTGAATTCTTTACCACTGAGCCACCAGCCTTTTTTTGTTTGTGCTTTTGATGTCATATCTTAGAATCCATTGCCAAATCCAAGATCATGTGGATTTGCTCCTATGTTTGGTTCCAAGGGTTTTATAGTTTTAGTGCTTACGTTCGGATATTTGATCCTTTAGGGGTTCAACCTTTGCCTATGCTGTGAGGTAAGGGACCACCTTCATTCTCTGGCATGTGGATACCCAGTTGTCCCAACACCATTTATCAAAAACGTTATTCTTGAGGAGTCCCCTGGTGGCCTCGTGGTTAATATTCTGGGCTTTCACTGCTGTGGCCTAGGTTCACTCTCTGATCAGGGTACTGAGAGCCTGCAAGCTGCATGCGGTGGCCAAAAAACACAAAACAACAAAAGCTGTTCTTTCCTCATTGAATGCTCTTGGCGTCCTGTTGAAAGGATGTAGATACACGAGCTTATTGTTGGACTCCTGGTTCTATCGTATTAGTCTGTATGTCTAGCCTATCTGGATTATAAGTGTATTTTTTCCCTGAAGAAGTCAGGTTTGTCTTCTTCACTCTTGCTGTTCCCTTTGCCTGGAATACACTTCTGTTCAGTTGTTTTAAAATTATTTATTGATTATTCACACTTGTTTCTGGCTGTGCTGGGTCTTCACTGCCGCGTGGGCTTTCTCTCGTCTCAGAGTGGGGGCTATTCTCTAGGTGCTGTGTGCAGGCTTCTCATTGCTGTGGCTCCTCTTGTTGCGGAGCATGGGCGCCAGGGTGCCCAGGCCTCAGTAGTTGCTGTGCGCGGGTCTGGTTGCCCTGAGCCATGTGGGATCTTAGTTCCCTGACCAGGGATTGAATCTGCATCCCCTGCATTGGCAGGCAGATTCCTAACCATTGCGCCACCAGGGAAGTCCCTCCTTTTAGTTTCACGTGACTCCTTTTTATCCTTAAGACCTTCTGCAAATGTCTTATTATAGAAGCCTCTTTCTTCATAGTACTTATCATGCTTGAATTTGTAAACTCCATAAGAGCAGAGTCTTCTGTCCTAGTTATTGGGCAGAATGTGCCCGCCCTTAATAGCCCCTTAAAATATCACTAAACGGACAAGCCACTGTTCCCTGGCCTGGAACGCCCTTCCAGCACTGATTCGAATGCTCCTTGTCTTTCAAGTTCCCATCTCAATGCCATCTCCTCCTTGGAACCCTCCCAGTTTCTCTGTGTTGTGGAGGAAAAGTTGCATAGGTGGGCTTCCTGTATTTGACTGAAAGCTCGCTGAGGGCAGGGCCCTGCCTCTACATCCCCCGCCTGCCCCCCATAGCTGGAACAGTGAGCCCTTGCCACAGACAGACTCTGGTCCTGACCCGGGTCTGAGTACAGGGGGCTGGGGTGCAGGCACATTTGGGTGAGGGACTTACCAATGGGTAACATTTAAGCTGAGAGACAAAGTCAAAGATGATTTCCCAGTGCTCAGCGTCAGCTTCTGGTATGACCATTATTTTCAGGGGACCCGATGTGGAGCTCAACAATGAGTTCAGTCTTCCACTAGCTGACTTAGAGGCCAAGTGGATGGACAGAAGTGCCTAGAGGCAACCAGGATCCTGGACAATCAGGTTAGGAAGTGGCAGAGTCAGTTTCCAAGGACTACGAGTCTAGGTGTGGCCTGTGAGGTGAATAAGGGATACTCACAACCCTGTAAGTTAGACTATGTTAGATACACACCAGGAAGCTCAGAGAGGTGAAGCAACCTGCCCGGAGACACCCAGTTCCCAAATTGGAAAGATGGAAGGTACACCCAGGTTTTGGCTCCAAAGGCTGCCTGCACCAGAGAGCTAGCGCCATGGGAGTCCCTTCTGCCCAGGAGCCGCCCTGGACCTCTGTCCCGTGTGTGCAGCAGCTGGAGGCAGTGAAGAGGTAGGACGAGGCTCACGAGGCTCTCGTATGGGGGAGGTGGTGAAGTCACACTTCGGGCACCTGCAGAAGCTGTTTGTGAAGGGACTGGAACGTCAGTCATGTTCGTGTAGACGCGGGCTTGAAGATATGGCCTTGCCAGCCTCCGTGGTGGGAGTGAGGTGAGATCCTGTGCTGAAACAGCCCGGGCCTCTCTTTGGCCCTCCCACACTGTTCTCTGTGCTCTTCTCCAGCCCCGCTCCACCAGCCTCCTCCTTCCATTCTTCCCTAGGCCAGAGGGGTGGAGGAGAGGGCCCCAGAGCCCACTTGCAGGTGAACCTCTTGGCTGCCAGCCTTCCCTGCTGCCCTTTGGACATCCTCTCTGGCTGCTTCTGCCAGGAGAAGGCAGCTGTCCGACTTCCCAGGGTGTGTGTGTCTGCATGTTGTGTGTGTGGTTATAACCCCCTGGTGCTAGAGGGACCAGTCCACCATGGGAGGTTCCCTTAGAGGCTAGCTTTTTGGAAGTTATTCTTGCCATCCCTTTCCTCTGGCTTGGTGGGATGGAGCCCTGAGTCCACCCATCAGGCTGGTTCTTCCTCACCCCACCCCACCCCAGACCTGAGCGACCCGGCTGCACCCGGAGAGGAGCAAGAGCTCTCCTCCCCAGGGAAAGGATGGGCGGGGGGCTGGAGCGGGAGCGCAGTGGGAGAGGGGGACGGAGAGTAGAGGCAGGGCAGGCGGGGAGGGCTAGCAGTGCTTCCTCTTGCCCTGCTGCTTTGTGACCTCAGGCAAGCTCCCTGCCCTCTCTGGGCAGCAGCCCCTCCTCCCGGGATTAGGGAGGCACACTGTCCACAAGGTCCTTCTTGAAGATGAGGTCAGATAGCACAAGTCAAGCACTGGGGCTTGGGGGGGGTGGTGGGGTTTTGCTGGTGATTTCAGTTAGCTGGGAGGGAGGTGGAAAGATTGAGGGCAAGAGGAGAAGGGATGACAGAGGATGAGATGGTTGGGTGGCATCACTGACTCGATGGGCATGAGTTTGAGCAAGCTCTGGGAGATGGCGAAGGACAGGGAAGCCTGGCGTGCTGCAGTCCGTGGGGCCACAAAGAGTCAGACGTGACTGAGCGACTGTGTGACTGAACAACAGGTGGTCAGTGGATGGAGTGAGGATGGGTGAGGGGAAGAGCCAGCAGCTGTGATCAGGGTCAGGGGCTGGGGAAAACCCCACAGGAGGTCCTCCCACCTCCCCTTGCATAACCTGTGTCTAGAGTCTAGAGGGGTGGGAGGAAGGAGCGGATGTTACCAGGCAGTGGAGGGGCGAAGGGGGTGTTACAGGAGCTGGTACCTGGTCACCAGGTGGACCATACACATCAGGAAACACCTGTCTTTATCCCCAGTCACTCACGAGCCAAGATCCAGGGCTAAATGACCCACCTGCCCCACCCACGCTTTCCTGGGGGAGGCCCCCCAGCCTCTTCAGTGGTCCCACCACACCCACGCCATCTCCCACTGAAGGGCCCTGGCCTAATGAGGTTGCTGGGAGACAGTGTCCCTGCAGGGTCCACTCAGTCCGGGTTAATGGCTCCTCGCTGGCCCTGAGTGATGTCCTTGGCGCCTGCAATGAAGAAAACATGGTTATTGGTCCCTCCGTCCCTGTAGCTCCCAGATGCTTGCAATAGAATTACAACCTCATATCCACCCTCCTGGAGCCAGGGTGCCCTTCAGCTGCCCTGGGGATGGGGCTGGCTGTCCTGCCTAGGACCCCTGCAGGGACCACCTGGATGAGACTTTCGTGATGGGCTGGGACAAAGGAGGATGAACCCTGAAGCTAGGGATCCAGAGACTTGGCTCTGGGTCACCAGGGACCCTGGGCCACTCACTCGACCTCCTGGCCTGACTTCCTTACCCTCGCTTCCCCCACCTCTCTCTCCTTGGCAGCCTTATCTCTCTGGAGCCCAGACTTGCCCATGGCACTTCTTGGCTGCTGTCAGTGGCTCTTCACTGCCCAAGGACAAGGTCCAGATGACTGGGGCCCCTCCAGGGCTATTTCTTCCCACCCTTGCATCTCCCAGTTACATGCCGTGCCCCCAAGTTGCCCAGTTTCTCCAGGTGAATGGGAGGCAGAGACTATAGTTAGGGACCTGGGCTCCAGATGGATTGCTCAGGGCTGAGCCATCCATGTCTCTGAGATCCTTGGGTTCCTCTTCTTCCTGAGCACCCGTTAGAGTGCATTTCCCAGCTTTCTTGACCTCGGGCCAGTGGAAAGGGGTCATCGGAGACCCATACCGCTTTTTCTGGCCCATAGAAATCTCCCTCCTGCAATCTTCCACTCAGTTTCCCCTCTGTAGCGACTCAAAGGCCACAGGCTAAAGCTGGTGGCACCGGGGCATGAATGGAGCCTGGGTCCTGAGTCATGGCTGGGACGTGAGCTGCCTGACTCACACGGAACTGTGATGTGAGCTATTTCTGCAAAGTCACAGAGAGTTGGGTGTCCTCACTATAGCAGTNTGAATGGGAGGCAGAGACTATAGTTAGGGACCTGGGCTCCAGATGGATTGCTCAGGGCTGAGCCATCCATGTCTCTGAGATCCTTGGGTTCCTCTTCTTCCTGAGCACCCGTTAGAGTGCATTTCCCAGCTTTCTTGACCTCGGGCCAGTGGAAAGGGGTCATCGGAGACCCATACCGCTTTTTCTGGCCCATAGAAATCTCCCTCTTGCAATCTTCCACTGTTTCCCCTCTGTAGCGACTCAAAGGCCACAGGCTAAAGCTGGTGGCACCAGGGCATGAATGGAGCCTGGGTCCTGAGTCATGGCTGGGATGTGAGCTGCCTGACTCACATGGAACTGTGATGTGAGCTATTTCTGCAAAGTCACAGAGATTTGGGTGTCCTCACTATAGCAGCNTATTAGGTCTCTGAGAATTGATGCTTTTGAACTGTGGTGTTGGAGAAGACTCTTGAGAGTCCCTTGGACTGCAAGGAGATCCAACCAGTCCATTCTGAATGAGATCAGCCCTGGGATTTCTTTGGAAGGACTGATGCTAAAGCTGAAACTCCAGTACTTTGGCTACCTCATGCGAAGAGTTGACTCATTGGAAAAGACTCTGATGCTGGGAGGGATTGGGGGCAGGAGGAGAAGGGGACGACAGAGGATGAGATGGCTGGATGGCATCACGGACACTATGGACATGAGTCTGAGTGAACTCTGGGAGATGGTGATGGACAGGGAGGCCTGGCGTGCTGCGATTCATGGGGTCGCAGAGAGTCGGACACGACTGAGCGACTGAACTGAACTGAATTCTATTCATGAGATCTCTCTCCTCATGATAATCACCTCTCAGACCCTACCTCCTAATACACCACATTGGGTACTAGGTTTCAACATACGAATTTGGGGGGAATACAAACTCTCAGACCGTAGCATTTGGCATGGTAAGTGCTAAGTTCCCTTAGCACTTAGCGCTTACTCAGAGAACACCAAGTATAACACTGTAAAAAAAAAAGCAAAACCAGAACAACCTCACTACACCTAGGCATATCATACACAAACTGTAGAAAATCAAAGATAAAAAAATCTGAAAGAAGCCAGAGGAGGGGGAAAGATCAATAGAGGAGCAAAGATAAAAGTTATGTCTGAATTCTCTTCAGAAATCATAACCAAGAAGGAAACGAAGTGAAATATTTACAGTGTTAAGAGAAAAAAGTTCATTAGCATAGAATTGTGCATTCTGTGAAATTATCCTTCAGAAGTTAAGGAGAGATAAAGACTTTCTCAGACAAACAAAATTTGAGGGAATTTGTTGCCTGGGTCCTTGTCATACAAGAAATGTTAAATGAAGTTCTTTAGGAAGAAGGAAAATCACATGGGTCAGAAGCTTGGTTCTATATAAAGAAGGAGCATCAGAGAAGGACTAAACGAAAGGAAAATAAAACTTCTTTTATTCTTAATTGATCTACAAAAAACAGTTCAAAGTAATAATGGCAACAATGTTCAATTATGCACATATATGTATACTTACATATGTGGGTATATGTATAAGTGAAATGAATGACAGCTGTGATACCTGGATGGGAGGAAAGAGTTGCTATTATTGGGTACTCACATGGCCCATAATGGGATTTGAAAGTGGACTTGGATTAGTTGTAAATAAGTGTTGCAAACTCTAGATCAACCAGTAAAAAGGGTGTAAAAAAAGGAAATTTAACTGACATGCTAAGAAATGAGAAAAATGGAATTATTTTTTAAAATACCCGAATTAAAACCACAAAGGCAAAAAAAAAAAGAGTGGAAGATTAAAAACTGGAATCTAGAACAGGTAAGGAATAGAAAGCAGTAACAAAAATGGTAAATATTGACCCAACTATATCGACAATTACTTTAAATGTTCAGGGTCTAATTACATCAAGTAAAAGACAAAGATTGTCAGAATGGATCAAAAAATAAGACTTCACTGTATGCTGTCTACAGCAAATCCACTTTAAATGTAAAGATACAGACAGATTAAAGGTAAATGGATGAAGAAAGATATATTATGCTAATGCTAACCGAGAGAAAGTGGTTTAGCTATATCAGTTTAAGACAGAGCAGATTTCAGAGCAAGGAAACTGAATAATGATAACGATGGGCGTTACATAATGACAAAGCGGCCGAGGGATGGCCGCGGGGAACAGGAATCCACCTGCTGATGCAGCGGGCGCGGTCTGACTCCTGGTCTGGAAAGATTCCCACTGCCGCAGCTGAGCTCCTGTGCCACAACTACGGAGCCCACGCTCTAGAGGCAGCAAGCCGCAGCCGCCGAGCCTGCATGCTTCAGCGGCTCAGACAGGTGCGCCTAGAGTGCTTGTGCCCTGCGTCAAGAGAGGCCGCTGCAGTGAGAAGCCTGTGCACTGCGGCTAGAGAGCAGCCCCCGCTCTCCACAGCTAGAGAAAGCCCCAGTGCAGCAACGAAGACCCAGTGCAGCCAACATATACAACATATATTATACATAATAAATTATCATAGTGTGTATACATTATAAAGTCATATAAATATATTATATATATAATTATATGATATATCATATAATTATATAACATATATAATTAAATATATGTATATAGGAAATATAATAAATATATTTATATACAATACAAATATATAAATGTACAAAATATACTATATTATATAGTATAATATAAAATATATATTATGATATATGAAATATATAATATATTATTATATTATATATTAATAATATTATATAATAAAGGAACCTAATATTGGAATCAGCTTTACCATCTGAGCCACCGGGGAAGTCCACTCTATAATATGTGTGTATATGATATTTATATATATTAATATATATCTACATGTAAATGTATACATTATATATATCTATACATAAATATATACATATATTTACACATATATGTAAATATAATTATTATATAATTTAATTTAATTATATTAATGACATATTATATAAAATATATTATATATATAATAAATATAGCAGTGTATGCATGTCAAAAAAAAGGAATGAATCTTAAATACTTTTTAAAAAGCAGTCAATTCTTTAAGAAATCATAAAAATTCTGAATGCATATGCATCTGACAACATAGCATCAAAATATGTGAGGCCAAAACTGATAGAGCTGCACAAATAGATGACGCCGTCTAGGCTTCAACATTCCTCTATCAGAAATGGACAGATCCATCTGGCAGAAAAACACAGACATCAACAACAGCAGAATACACCTCTTTGTCAGTCTTACATGAAATATTCACAAATGTCGATCATATTCGGGCCATAAAAATACCTGAAAAAATTTTAAACGACATAAATCATGCAATATCTGCTCTCAAACCAAAACTGAACTAAACTTGAAATCAGTAACACAAAACTAACTGGAAAAACATCCCCAAATACCTGGAGATCAAGGAGCACATTTCTAAATAATACATGGGTCAATGAATTTCTCAACATAAATTTTAAAATATTTTGAACTAAATAAAAATGAAAATAAACTTATAAAAATGTATGTGATGCAGTGAAAGCAGTGCTTGGAAGAAACTTACAGTGTTGAATGTATATATTAGAAAAGAAGAAAGACCTAAAATCAATCATATAAACTTCTACCTTAGGAAATTAGAGTAAATTAATAAGCAGAAGGATAAAATTAGGGTAGAAATCAGTAAAATTGAAAAAAATAGAGAAAATCAACAAAATAAAAACTAGTTCTTTGAAAAGGTAAATAAAATCAGTAAGCCTGTAAGGTGAGGCTAAGAAAAAAAGAGAATACACAAACTACTAACACCAGAAATGAAAAATGGGACATTACTATAGATCCTTTATTAAAAGGAAAATCAGTTAGTTCAGTTACTCAGTCATTTATGATTCTTTGCGACCCTATGGACTGTAGCACCCCAGCCGTCCCTGTCCATCACCAGCTCCTGGAGCTCACTCAAACTCATGTCCATCAAGTCAGTGATGCCATCCAACCATCTCATCCTCTGTCGTCCCCTTCTCCTCCCGCCTTCAATCTTTCCCAGCATCAGGGTCTTTTCCAAGGAGTCAGTTCTTTGTATCAAGTGGCCAAAGTATTGGAGCTTCAGCTTCAGCATCAGTCCTTTTGATGAATATTTAGGACTGATTTCCTTTAGGATGGACTGGTTTGAGCTCCTTGCCATCCGAGAGACTCTCAAGAGTCTTCTCCAACACCACAGTTAAAAAGCATCAATTCTTCAGTGGTCAGCTTTCTTTAGAGTCCAACTCTCACATCCATACATGACCACTAGAAAAACCATAGCTTTAAGGAATATTATGAAGAACTCTATGCCCATGAATTTGATAACCTGGATAATCTGCCAAAGCCTTGGGAGCCTGCTAGGCTCCTCTGTCCATGGATTTCCCAAGCAAAAATACTGGAGCGGGTTGCCATGCCCTCCTCCAGGGGATCTTCCCAATCCAGGGATTGAGCCCCTGTCTCTTACATCTCCAGGTTCTTTATCACAAGCACCACCTGGGAAGCTCATGGAATATTATTCAGTGCTAAAAATAAATGAGATTTCAAGCCATTAAAAGACATAGAAGAATCTTAAGCACATTTTATTCAGTGAAAGAAGCCATTCTGAACACTGAATATTCCGATGCAGTGTCGGTGGTATAGTGGTGAACATAGCGGCCTTCCAACTGTATTGTATTCTGAAAAAGGCAAAACTTTGAAGACAGTAAAAAGATCAGTGGTTGTCAGGGGTTGAGGGAGGTGGTGATGGACAAATAGAGAACATCAAATTTTTAAGGTACTGAAGCTGCTCAGTGATACTGTATTACTACACGACACTACAGTGGTGGGCATCTCTCATCATACATTTGCTCAAACCAATAGAACAACAGCAAGCGTAATCTCTAAGGCAAACTGTAGACTCTGGGTGACAGTGATGTGTTAACACGGGTTTACTGATGATAAAAAATGTACCATTCTGGTGAGGGATGTTGACAGCGGGGAACAGGTGGTGTTTGGGAATTCTCTGAACCTTCTACTGTGAATTTTACTGTGAATATAAAACTGCTATAAAAAATAAAGTCTATTAAAAAATAAACAGGGACTTCTTTGGTGGTCCAGTGGTTAAGAATTTGCCTGCCGATGCAGGGGACACAGGTTTGATCCCTGGCCCAGGAAGATCCTATGTGCCGCAGAGCAACTAAGTCTGTGCAGCGCAACTACTGAAGCCTGTGTGCCTACAGCCTGCGCCCTGCAACAAGGAAAGCCACCGCACATGAGGAGCTCATGCACCACGACGAGGGGTGGTCCCTGCTCGCCGCAGCTAGAGAAAGCCCGTGCAGCTACGAAAATCCAGTACAGCCAGAAATAAATAATAAAAATAAACAAATTAATAAAAAAATTAGCAAACTGAAACCCTGGAATTAAAATGCAACATCTGAAATGACGTATTCACTTAACAGGCTTAGTAACATACTGAATACAGCAGAAGAAAGGATCAGTGAAACTTCAGTGCAGGGCAAAATAAAACATCCAAACTGAAGCGTAGAAAGAAACCATCGCCAAGAGCAGAACAGAGGAAGATTCAGCAGTCTATGGACACGTGGGCCAAATCTGGCCTGCTGTTTATAACTGCAAATGAAGTTTTATTGAAACACAGGCATTTCTACTTAAGTATTGCCTATGGCTGGCTTGTATTGATTGTGTGGATGTATGGCTGGCTTGTATGGAATTGTCATGTATGGATGTGAGAGTTGGACTATAAAGAAAACTGAGCACCAAAGAATTGATGCTTTTGAACTGTGGTATTGGAGAAGACTCTTGAGAGTCCCTTGGACAGCAAGGAGCTCACACCAGTCAATCCTAAAGGAAATCAGTTCTGAATATTCATCAGAAGGACTGATGTTGAAGCTGAAGCTCCAATACTTTGGCCACCTGATGGGAAGAACTGACTCCTTGGAAAAGACCCTGGTGCTGGGGAAGATTGAAGGCGGGAGGAGAAGGGGAAAACAGAGGATGAGATGGTTGGATGGCATCACTGACTCAATGGACATGAGTTTGAGTAAACTCTGGGAGTTAGTGATGGACAGGGAGGCCTTGTGTGCTGCAGTCCATGGGGTTGCAAAGAGTCGAACATGACTGATCGATTGAACTGAATGGCTGGCTTAGGACTACTATGGCATTGCTGAGTATTTGTGACAGGGGCCTGAAAAGCCTAACGTATTTACACTCTTCAGAAAAAAACTTGGAACAGAGCAACAAAAACCTATGAAACAACATCTGTATGACTGGAGTCCAAGATGAAAAGGAGAGAGAAGGGGAGAGAGGAAACAACTGGAGAAAGAGTATTTTCCAGAACTGATGAAAGACATCAACCCATACATTTAAGAATCTCTGTAAAACAAGCAGGATGAAGACAAAAAAGGCTGTTTCTAGGATAACATTATTATCAAGCTAGAAATCAGAAGTAAAGAGAAAGTCTTAAAATCACCCAGAAAGTATAGTCTTATTACATTCAGAGGAAAAATAATAACTATAGCTGACTTCTTACTAGACATTGAAGCCAGAAGACAACTGAAGAACAATTTTAAAGGACTTAAAGGAAAAAAAACAACAACTCTGCAAACTTAGAAGTCTATATGCAATAATAACCTCCTTCAAAAATAAAAGCCAGGTTAAAACATTTTCAGACAAAAGCTTGGAGAACTCTTTGTTAGGAAACCTGTGCATGCATGGGTGCTCAGCTGGTAAATCGTGTCTGACTCTTTGTGACCTCATAGACTGTAGCCCGCCAGGCTTCTCTGTCCACGTGATTATTCAGGAAAGAATGCTGGAGCAGCTTGCCATATCCTCCTCCTTCAGGGCATCTTCCTAACCCAGGGATCCAACTCGGGTCTCCTGTGTCTCCTGCATTGACCGGTGGATACTTTACCATGGAGTCACCTGGGAGGAAACGCTAAAGGGGAATTTCCTGGCAGTCCAATATTTAGGATTCTACATTTTCACTGCTGTGGGTCTGGGTTTAGTCCCTGGTCAGGAAATCAAGGTCCTGTAAGCCGTGAGGCATGGCCAAAACGAAAAAAAAAAAAAAAAAAAAAAAAGAAAAGAATGATAAAGGAAGTCCTTCAAGCCAAGAAAAGATTTCCAGAGGGAAGTCTAGACTACCAGAAAGAAATGGAGAGCATCAGACATTGTAAACATGTACACAAATAGAGGAGACTAATGTCTTCATAGCAACGACAACAAGGGAGACTTTTGGCTGTTTGAAGCAAAAATAATAAAAATGTAAGATATACGGGACCATAGCCCGAAAGAGAGAGTAAATGATGCTTTTGCAGGGCTCCCTTCTTACCTTGATGTGAATGATGGCTACAGGGATGTATATACATTTGCAGATTCACGGAGCTATACAGTTAAGATCGATGTGCTTCATTATATGTTAATTACACTGTGCTTCTGTTAACATAAAAAGAGAGAAATAATGGACATGACAGAGCTCTGTAAGCTGAACTCACAAACAGAGTGACTTTACGTTCTTCACGAGGGAGTCAAGTCCTTTTCCCTGGAAGAGGCCGTTACAAGCCAAAGATGGAGTTGAGCTGAGGTTGAATCAGCTTCCTGTTGCGCAGACAAGGCTGGAATGTCCTTCTGGGGCTGACTCCTGCTGGAGCCGGTCCTCCTGTCTTCAGGAAGAGATACGACAGGACTTCGCCAACGACACGCAGGGCCTTGAGGTCTGGCCTTTCTGGGACTCAGGCAGGGGTGAGGATGGAGAGGCTGGAAGATAGCCTACCCTCTTCCTGGGACCCTCTCCTGTGGTGGGGTGCCAGCCTGGAAAAGACTTCTGATTCAGTTCCCTGCTGCCATTTTACGGAGATAGGACTTGGAGCTCAGAATGAATAAACTCGAGAAACTGGATTTGAAATCAGGCCTTCTCTTTGTACGATTAATAGAACAGCTGCCTTGGGCCCATATAAGCTTGCCCTCTTGAACAAAGCTGGAGGATCCAGAGCTATCTGTTTCTCTGCCCTTTTTAAAAAAAATCTCCATCCTGGGACTTGCCTGGTGGTCCAGAGGCAGGGACTCTGCATTCCCAGTGCAGGGTGTCTGGGTTTGATCCCTGGTTAGGGAACTAGACCCCACACACTGCAACTAGAGATCTCACATGCCCCAAAGAAGATCGAGGATCCTGTATGCTGCAAGCAGGACCTCGTGCAGCAAATGAAAGAACAGATCTTCATCCCACCAATACCCTTGCTTTGTTAGTTCTGGGGAAAGCAGCTATGAAACCAGTTCATACTACAGTTTGAGCGACTGATACTGGTTTAAAACCTGCCCAAAAGGCCAAGCATATTAACCACCTCCGAGAAACTGTCTTAATACTGTGATCCCATCCAGCATGGGAGGACAGGGAGAAATAATTTGGGGCAGGAGCAGGCAAAGAAAGTGGGAAGAGTCACCGTTTTGGAGCAGCATGGGGTAAGAGGAAAGGCAGGGTTCTGTCTCCATTTAACTATCCTGAACAAATGATCTGACTTCCCTGGGTCCGACTCTTCCTCCACAGAATGAGAACTGAACTCTAGGATAGCTCAGAAGCCTTCCTCCCTGACATCCCAGCCCTTTTCTCTTACTGGATCGGCCAAGAAGTCCACTTGGGTTTTCCCCTAAGATTTTACGAAAAACTCGAACAAATTTTTGGCCAACTCAATACATCCTTCTAGTGTGTTCATTTTATAGAGGTGGTCTTGTTATCAGCTTTGGCCCTCAAGACCACCGTAGATTATAGAGGGAATCCGTGGGGCAGAGAAGGAAGGCCACGCCGTGGGGTGGACTCTGAGTTCCTCTGTCCCCACCATGTCCAGGCTGCCTCATGAAAGGAGCTGGAGGAGACTTCTTTTCACACCTGAATCCTGTCTGCCTCTCTGGCCAGCTCCAGACAGCAAAGCCCTCCCTGGACAGGGGTGGGGGGTGGGGAGTTCTACTCGAAGCCCCAGAGGGAAGTAGGGGACCCCTGCCAGGGGGGCTCTTTCCTCTCAGTTCCATCTCAACATCAGGCATCAAAGCCCCTCTAATGCACTCAATGGGTGCGCAACCATTTCCTACTCTTTGCGACCCCATGGACTGTAGTGCCCCAGGCTCCTCTGTCCATAGGATTTCCCAGGCAGAAATACTGGAATGGGTTGCCCTTCCCTCTCCAGGGATCGTCTCAGCCCAGGGGTTGAACCCGAGTCTCTAGCGCTGGCAGGCGAGCTGTTCACTGCTGAGCCAGCTGTGAAGGCCCAGGGCCCGCACCCTCTGCTCCTCGCGCCTGGGCCTTGGCCGCCCTCTCCCTGCCTCTTCTCGCTTTGGCAGAGGTGCAGTGCCCAGTGACTGCAGGAATAGCCATCTGGAGCTTCCCCAGGGGTTTTCCTTGCTCTTTGGGCCTCCCTGGCAGAGTTCTGTGACTCTTCCTCCTGTCCACCCAGCGCACAGCGCCTGTACACAGTCGGGGTTCAGGACATGCATTCTGTTCCCTCAGAGGCTGGCAGAGCACAGCATCCCTGAGTGCCCTGGGAGGACCGGCCCTGGCCAGTCACACTCTTGGGAGACTGAGGAACGAGCAGGCTGAGACGCTCCAGAGGCAGAAAACTCCGGGTTCAAATCTCAGCTCATCGCGTAGGAGCTGGTGAACTGGGACACTTTGCCTTATGCCTCTGCGCCTCACCATAAAAGGAACACTAGTGCCTCCTTCGTAGGCCTTGGCGATGGCTAAGCGAGATGGTGTCTGTGAAGACCGCTCAGTGAACGACAAGTCTTATTGTTACTGCCAATATCCCCATTGCCTCCTGCAAGACCCTTGCCATCCTCTGTTTTCTTGCTGTAAAGGGAACATTGACCCCCGCCCTGCCTGCCTCGCCAGGCCCTGGAGTGGCTTAGAGGCTGTTTGCATGATGATGGTGGTGGCAGGAGTAGCGGGGAGACTCTGATGCCTGGTGGGGCCCGTGGCCGCGTCCCACGACTCTGGGCCAGGAGGTGAGCAGGCCTACCACTCCCCTCCGGCGGCAGGTCCACCAGCCACTGTTCTGTCGGCTCTAGGCTGTGTTGGTGCCCTGACTAGGTCCACGGGAGCCCGGGGACCCGGAGCCCCCCCCCAGGAACCTCTGCCTGCCCCCACACCTTCCCCACAAAGAACCCCCAAGTTGGCGTGCACTCCTCTCTTGCTTTGGGGATTTAAACTGTTTTCTTTCCAAAATAAAGAGCACAAAGCCCCTCTGATGGCAGTAAGCATGCAATAATAAAAGAAGGCTTAATGGGTTCTCCCTAAGAGGTGCGTTTAGGAACTGAGACAGCTCTGACACCTGCCAGTGCCAACTGTCACAGAATTATGGTGCCACTCCCCAAGGGTCCAGGAGTGGGGGAGGGGGCCATGGGGAGAGCCTGGGAGGCACGCCTGCCTGGCCCCTTCCCCCGGGCTGCAGACTCTCCTCTGGGAGAAGGGTTCCAGGGCGGGGAAAGGGTCAGGAGCAGAACCCCGGGGCCCCCGCTCCCTTGTCTTGGCCTCTTAGGGTCGTCTCAGGTGGCTCGTGGCCAGGTGTCTGGTCCTTGCTGTCTCATGAGAAAAGCAACGGACGTGGGCCAGGGTCTTAGAGGCTGTTTGGATGAGATTTGAAAATCCTTGGCCACACGTAACTATTCCTGTACCCATCACACATCTGCCCCTGCTGATCCCAAGGGCAGCCTCAGAATTCCTCTTGAAATGCCACTGCAGACTGCAGCGCCAGTGAAGGGGCGGAGAGCCACAGCAATGCCCCAGGGCTAGTGCAGCGCGGTGTGGCTGGATTCATCTGCAGCTCACCGTGCACAGGGAGGAAGCGGGGACCTAGGCCTGGCTGAGGGACCCGAGCAGCTGCTGAACATCTTTGTCCTGAGCCCTGTTCCTTCTGGCTCAGGCCAGGAGATATACTGAGCCCTAATGTCACCAAAAGTCCATGCAAGTCCACACCGGGGTGAGCTGGAGCTCTGGTCTTTGGCTCTGGGAAAGCCAGTGTGCCGTCCACCGGTTCTTTCCTTCCCCGTCATGTCTTTCCTCATTGATCTGGGGCATTGAAAGGACAGGGTTTGTTCCATTTTGGCCCCATGAATGGAAGTTGACTCTTCTGTATAGAGTTGAACAGGGTTAGGAGTTCAAACAACCCCCATAACGGGGAGAGATGTATGTGTTGGGGCTGGGGGTAGGGAGGCCACTCTGGACCCCCAAGGAGGCAGGGAGGAACGGAGGGTCAGAGAGAGGAAAGGGAGGGAGAGGCTGCACGCAGCACAGTAGAAGGCCTTCCCTGAGGCTCCCTGGTCCTCAGTCACAGGGCTGAGACTAGACGTCCCCTGAGCCAGGGACGTGGGGTTGACCGTCAGGAGGTGGTCCCAAACTGTCCTTAGAGAAGGGCTCTGGACGCCCCACTCCAGCTCAAGGAGGCGGGGGCAGGAAGGGGCTCCAAGCAGTGTCACTGAGCTCTTGGGGTCAAGGGGGAGGGGCAATATTGGGCTACACGTTTGTTTCATAGTGGCGCCGTGGTGGGGTGTGAAGCCCAGGGCACACGGCGGGTGGACTCTGTGGGTGAGGCTGGTCTCTGCAGGCTGCCGTATTTGATTGTGCAGCGACCGACCTGTGTAACAGGATGCTTGCCAAGTGCCATCATGGAGCACAGCCAAGGGGTCTCGGGAACATGAATCCTGAATTCACTCCTGTGTTCTTCTTCTCCCTGTGAACCACTCGGGCTGGGCTGTCTGGGTTTGTATGCTCTTCACTAACCCAGCTTCTCCCTGGCACTCCCCACCCTGGCCTTGGCATTACTTGTGGAGCAAAGACAGAGGAAGAGTCGCCGCTTCCAGGCAACTGAAAATGACACGTCTGGGCGCTGCCAGGGACTCTTAATAATAGTTTCTTGTTTTGGTGAAAGACCAGTTCCAAAAATTTCCTGAGAGAAAGCACAGAAGAGGCAGGTATGCCTGAGAATGTCTTCACTCCATCCCATTCAACAGATAGTCTGGTCAGTGTGTTCAGACGGCTGGCTCCAGGACGGATTTGACCTCCCTGGCTGGTTGACCCTGTGGGCCCCTAGCTACGAGCGCAGCATCCCTCTGACCTTGTAGACGTGTCCCCTGACCTCCGCTGTACCATCCTGTCACTCAGAAGCCTTCAGCCATCATTACAGACAAACTAGGTAAATAGGCAGAGGAAATACTAACAAACAGCAGCTTTAATCACCAGCCAAGCACACGGAGCTCACGTTCCAGGAACGTGTCTTAACTACGCACCTCCCAGGGAAAAATTGAAAAATGCTAATAAGAATAAAACAGCGCTTCCCAGCCTCTGCCAGACTCGGCTCTAGCTATAGCTGCCTCCTGTTTGAGAAGACCTACATCCCAGGGGTATTAAATTTTTTATTATTCCTTTTTATTTTTTATTTTCTCGGTGGAGAGGGTGTTTACTTTATCTGTTGAACCAGTAGCAGCAGTGGTAGAGAGAGAAATGGGAGAAACTAGAAGCTGGCTCGAGGTATTTGCCGAGGCTGGGGTGGCCTGAGGGCGGCCCTGGAGCCCGCTGCCCTGGCCCTCAGAGGCCACACTGGGCACACACTCTCCGTCCGTGTGTGACACTGCTGAGGGGTTCAGCCGTTAGGACAGAGGAGTAAAGAGAAGGGGGCTCAGGAGCAGTGGAGCCCTAGCCGAGGTTCTGGCGGGAGGCATCATCTGCTAGGAAAGATATAGCTGCTATGACCCGCTGCCCACCTTTAGGGAGGCTGGAAGGGACAGGTCGCCTCCACTCACTCCACTCACCCCCAGCCTCAGTGGGGGAACTCGAGGCTGGTGGCTGGTTTGAGGTTACCAGCAGCCAGGAGGTGGCAAGACCTGCCCCTGCCTCCCTCCCACTCAGGGCTGCCCTGGGTCCCCACAGAGGCAGCCCTCTCTCCTGGCTGGCTGCCTGGGTCCCTCTGAATGCTCATCATGCAGCCCCAAGTGCTGATGGTGCCTGGCACAGCCACCTGGAATCATGGTCCCTGAGCTCCTCCCCAGGCTGCCAGGGAAGCTGGAGACACCCCAGTGGCCCAGGCCAGGGAGAGGGTTAAATGGAGTGTGGTGCCAACACAGGATGTGTGAGGATAGACTTCTGAGAGCGTTTGTGAGACACCCAGCTGCAGGACTCCGTGCTGAGTGTGACCTCATTTGTGCAGAAAAAAAATGAATGTATATTTTATGAGGAAACAGCCAACTTCTTCTGCCCTGTATGTGACTTTTAAAAGAGACAGAGGCATACCCCCTAAATTGTTAATAATAATGCTTATTAGGGCAAAAGAGATGTTTCATCTCAGACATTTGGTATTTGCTTCAATTGTTACCATGAACGCGCATATGTTTTCTATGGTGTATGACTTTTGTTAAAAAAGAAGAAAAAAAAAAAACTAGCTTTAGTCATTACCTCTGGATTCAGAAACATGTTTTGAGGAAATGGAGGTATTTGAGAGACACATTAGCATTGTTTAGAACTTTTAATTTTTTTTTTGCAAAGAGATATTCTTGAGCAATTTAAGAAAATTCTTAAAAACCTAGTAAATAAATAAAAAATAAATTCTTGGCTGTGGCTTCTGCTCTCCCCTTTCCCCATGCTTCCTTCGCCTCCTCCACTTCCACTCTGCTTGGGAGGCTCAGGTCTTAGGAACATAGATCTTTGCAGCTGGTAGAAGGCCCGCAGAGGCCTTCCTGGCTGGGCTCCAGCAGGGGCCAGGCCCAGAGAAGCCATGTGCTCTGGTCAGGGCAGCTCAGCGCTCAGCGTGCCAGCTCTCACGGGGCTCGGGTGGGACTCAGCGGTCACAGCACCTACCCAATCCTGCAGTCAACTTCAGAGGCGCAGGGCTGGACCCAATTGGAGCTCCCCAGAAATGGAGGATGCTCTCTCTCTCTCTTTTAAACCAAATTTTAAACAAGTTTATTTGGTGTCAGGTCTTAGTTGTGGCATGCGGGATCTAGTTCCCTGACCAGGGATTGAACCTGGGTCCCCTGCATTGGGAGTGCGGAGTCTTAACCACTGGACTACCAGGGAAGACTTGGATGGTGCTCCTGACACTGATCTCTGCCCAGCTGCTTAGGCAAAGCACCATTCCAATCTCCCAAGCCCTCCAAGCCCCCCTCGTTGGGTTCCCCAAGGATGCCCTGGTGGTCCCTGAGCCCACCAGTCCGAGGGTCCACACCTTTGCCTGGAGTGATGTTTAACCCAGCATGGGCAGGGCGCGGGGAGGACTGTGCGTTTATGGGAGGAGGCCCAGGGCCCCTTCCCGAGACCAGCGCCCACCGCCCTCCTCGGCCCTCCGCTCCTCTGTGGCAGATGGCGGCAGTGCTCAGCTCCCTCGGCTCTCTCAGCTCCTGCCTCCCGCCCTGTCAGCTGTCACGTCAGGTCTGAAATGCGCCTATTTCCCCCCACCTGGTTCTGGAAAGAGCCCTGGACAGGAGCCAGGAAGCCCAGCTCAGTGCTCTCACGCTGCCCNACTCATTGGAAAAGACTCTGATGCTGGGAGGGATTGGGGGCAGGAGGAGAAGGGGACGATAGAGGATGAGATGGCTGGATGGCATCACCTACTCGACAGACATGAGTTTGAGTGAACTCCGGGAGTTGGTGATGGACAGGGAGGCCTGGTGTGCTATGATTCATGGGGTTGGAAAGAGTCGGACACGACTGAGTGACTGAACTGAATATGCTCTAAGTCCATCTACATAGTGGCAAATGGCAGAATTTCATTCTTGCTTTGTGGTTGAGCAATATTGTGTGTGTGTTTGTGTTTGTATGTATAGATAGCATCATCTTTTACCATATCTGGCAATTGTAAATAACACTACAATGAACATTGGAGTGCACGTATCTTTTCAAATCCATGTTTTTGTTTGAGAGTGTGTATACACAACAGTGAAATTGCTGGATTATATGGTAGTTCTATTTTTAGCTTTGTCAAGAGCTTTCATATTGTTTTCCATAGTGGTTTTATCAATTTACATTCTCACAGTATACAAAGTTTCCCTTTTTCCACATCCTTGCCAATATTTGCCATTTGTAGACTTTTTGATGATAGCCAGTCTGACAGGTGTGAGGTAACATCTCATTGTGATTAATGATGAATATTTTTTTATGTGCCTGTTGGCCATCTGGATGTCTTCTTTGGAAGCATGTCAAGTCTTCTGCTCATTTTTAAATTAGGTTATTTTAAAAACTGAATTGTAAGATCTATTTATATATTTTAGAAATTAACCCCTTATCATTTTCTGCCATACAGTGGGTTGTCCTTTTACTTTGTCAATTGTTTCCTTTACTGTGGGGAAAAAAAAAAAGTTTGATTAGATGTCATTTGTTTATTTTTGCTTTTATTTCATTTGCCTTAGGAGACAAATCCCAAAAATACCACTGCAATTATGTCAGAGTGTTCTGCCCATGTTTTCTTTTAGTTTTATGGGTACATATCTTACATTTAAGCATTTAATCCATTTTGAATTTACTTTTTAAATGATATGAAAGAAAGTTCTAGTTTAATTCTCTTATGAGTATCTGTCCAGTTTTCCCAACACAACTTGTGAAAGAGATTGTCTTTTCTTCATTGTATATCCTTTCAACCTTTGTTGTAGATTAATTGACCTTAGGTATGTGGCTTTATTTCTGGGTTCTCTACTCTGTTCCATTAATCTATAAGTCTTTTGTGAATATGTGTCAATATCATGCTATTTTGATGAGTTTTGTGGAGGATTCTGAAGTCAGGGAGCATGATACCTTCAGCTTTGTCTTTTTTCCTCAACATTGCTTTCACAGTGGGGCTCTATTGTGGTTCCATATAATCTGAGTTCCATTTTTTCTAGTTCTGTGAAAAGTAGGTGGATGTTTTGACAAGTATCACATTCAATCTGTAGTCTGCTTTGGGTAGTATGGGCATTTTGACCATACTGATTCTTCAAAACCAATCATTCAGGATATTATTCCATTTTTTGATATCATCTTCATTTCCTTTGTCAATTCTTTATAGGTTTCAGACTTTAGGGCTTACGTCCTTGGTTAAGTTTATTCCTAGGTATTTTATTCTTTTTGATGTGACTTTACATGAGGTTATTTTCTTACTTTCTTTGATAGTTTATCATTAGTGTATAGAAAAGCAAGATTTCTGCATATTAGTCTTGTATTCTGCAATTATATTAATTCCCTTACTTTAATAGTTTTTTGATGGAGACTTTGGGGTTTTCTACTTATTGATAGTATCAAGTCACCTACAAACAGTGACAAGCTTACTTTTTCCCTTCAAATTTGGATTCCTTTTATTGCTTTAGTTTGTCTGATATATATGGCTAGGACTTCCAATTCTATGTTAGGTGGAAGTGGTGAGGGTGGACATCATTGCTTTGTTCTTGAATTTAGAGGAAAGTTTTTTAACTTTTCATTGTTGAGTATGTTAGCCGTGGGTTTGTCATAAATGGACTTTATTGTGATGTGCTCTCTTATATCCACTTTAAAGAGGGTTTTTTAAGTCATGAATGGTTGTTGAATTTTGTGTAATGCTTTTTCTGCATGTATCTATTGAGATGATCATAAGATTTTTATCCTTCCTTTTGTTAACATGCTGTATTACATTGACTTGTGAGTGTTAAACCATCCTGGCATCCCTGAATCAATACCACTTGTTCATGGTGTATATTTTTATATATTGTTGAATTCAGTTTGGTAACATTTTATTGAGGATTTTTGCATCTATATTTGGCAGAAATATTGACCTGTAATTTTCTTTCTTTGCAGTATCTTTGTCTGGTTTTGATATCAAAGTAATGGCACTCTCAGAATTAATTTGGTAGTGTTTCATCTTAAGTTTTTTGAATATGTTGAGAGTTTAGGTAGAAGCTCTTTTTATATGTGAAGTAGAATTTCTCTATGAAGCTATCCAGCCCTGCACTTTGGTTTATTGAGAACTTTTT
>SJYV01026428.1:87363-98084 GCA_006410875.1 Neotragus pygmaeus | reverse complement strand
GTGTCTTAACTACGCACCTCCCAGGGAAAAATTGAAAAATGCTAATAAGAATAAAACAGCGCTTCCCAGCCTCTGCCAGACTCGGCTCTAGCTATAGCTGCCTCCTGTTTGAGAAGACCTACATCCCAGGGGTATTAAATTTTTTATTATTCCTTTTTATTTTTTATTTTCTCGGTGGAGAGGGTGTTTACTTTATCTGTTGAACCAGTAGCAGCAGTGGTAGAGAGAGAAATGGGAGAAACTAGAAGCTGGCTCGAGGTATTTGCCGAGGCTGGGGTGGCCTGAGGGCGGCCCTGGAGCCCGCTGCCCTGGCCCTCAGAGGCCACACTGGGCACACACTCTCCGTCCGTGTGTGACACTGCTGAGGGGTTCAGCCGTTAGGACAGAGGAGTAAAGAGAAGGGGGCTCAGGAGCAGTGGAGCCCTAGCCGAGGTTCTGGCGGGAGGCATCATCTGCTAGGAAAGATATAGCTGCTATGACCCGCTGCCCACCTTTAGGGAGGCTGGAAGGGACAGGTCGCCTCCACTCACTCCACTCACCCCCAGCCTCAGTGGGGGAACTCGAGGCTGGTGGCTGGTTTGAGGTTACCAGCAGCCAGGAGGTGGCAAGACCTGCCCCTGCCTCCCTCCCACTCAGGGCTGCCCTGGGTCCCCACAGAGGCAGCCCTCTCTCCTGGCTGGCTGCCTGGGTCCCTCTGAATGCTCATCATGCAGCCCCAAGTGCTGATGGTGCCTGGCACAGCCACCTGGAATCATGGTCCCTGAGCTCCTCCCCAGGCTGCCAGGGAAGCTGGAGACACCCCAGTGGCCCAGGCCAGGGAGAGGGTTAAATGGAGTGTGGTGCCAACACAGGATGTGTGAGGATAGACTTCTGAGAGCGTTTGTGAGACACCCAGCTGCAGGACTCCGTGCTGAGTGTGACCTCATTTGTGCAGAAAAAAAATGAATGTATATTTTATGAGGAAACAGCCAACTTCTTCTGCCCTGTATGTGACTTTTAAAAGAGACAGAGGCATACCCCCTAAATTGTTAATAATAATGCTTATTAGGGCAAAAGAGATGTTTCATCTCAGACATTTGGTATTTGCTTCAATTGTTACCATGAACGCGCATATGTTTTCTATGGTGTATGACTTTTGTTAAAAAAGAAGAAAAAAAAAAAACTAGCTTTAGTCATTACCTCTGGATTCAGAAACATGTTTTGAGGAAATGGAGGTATTTGAGAGACACATTAGCATTGTTTAGAACTTTTAATTTTTTTTTTGCAAAGAGATATTCTTGAGCAATTTAAGAAAATTCTTAAAAACCTAGTAAATAAATAAAAAATAAATTCTTGGCTGTGGCTTCTGCTCTCCCCTTTCCCCATGCTTCCTTCGCCTCCTCCACTTCCACTCTGCTTGGGAGGCTCAGGTCTTAGGAACATAGATCTTTGCAGCTGGTAGAAGGCCCGCAGAGGCCTTCCTGGCTGGGCTCCAGCAGGGGCCAGGCCCAGAGAAGCCATGTGCTCTGGTCAGGGCAGCTCAGCGCTCAGCGTGCCAGCTCTCACGGGGCTCGGGTGGGACTCAGCGGTCACAGCACCTACCCAATCCTGCAGTCAACTTCAGAGGCGCAGGGCTGGACCCAATTGGAGCTCCCCAGAAATGGAGGATGCTCTCTCTCTCTCTTTTAAACCAAATTTTAAACAAGTTTATTTGGTGTCAGGTCTTAGTTGTGGCATGCGGGATCTAGTTCCCTGACCAGGGATTGAACCTGGGTCCCCTGCATTGGGAGTGCGGAGTCTTAACCACTGGACTACCAGGGAAGACTTGGATGGTGCTCCTGACACTGATCTCTGCCCAGCTGCTTAGGCAAAGCACCATTCCAATCTCCCAAGCCCTCCAAGCCCCCCTCGTTGGGTTCCCCAAGGATGCCCTGGTGGTCCCTGAGCCCACCAGTCCGAGGGTCCACACCTTTGCCTGGAGTGATGTTTAACCCAGCATGGGCAGGGCGCGGGGAGGACTGTGCGTTTATGGGAGGAGGCCCAGGGCCCCTTCCCGAGACCAGCGCCCACCGCCCTCCTCGGCCCTCCGCTCCTCTGTGGCAGATGGCGGCAGTGCTCAGCTCCCTCGGCTCTCTCAGCTCCTGCCTCCCGCCCTGTCAGCTGTCACGTCAGGTCTGAAATGCGCCTATTTCCCCCCACCTGGTTCTGGAAAGAGCCCTGGACAGGAGCCAGGAAGCCCAGCTCAGTGCTCTCACGCTGCCCCTCCCAGCCTGGTGACCTTGGGCATCCTTTTCCCTGGAGAGTGAGAGATGCACCACTTTCCTGCCCCCTCGGGCAAGAACCTTGGGAGAGCTGAGGGGTGGAGGAGGCCAAGGAAGCAGTTTTCATCCACTTGATACTCAGCATTTACGATGCACCTGCAGCCTACCAGGTGCAATGCTAGGGGAGACCCAGATAAAACGGAAAGGGTCTTTCCCACTGAGGAGTTCGGAGCGCAGTGGGGCAGCCACGTGACAAGTGGACAGAGAATTGTGTGGAAGTTTCACATGAAGGTATTTGAAGCAGCAGGACTGTGGGCTTCTGCTGAGAGGAGTTCAGAAGCTTGGCAGAGGAGGGGGCGTTTGATCTGGGCCTTCAGGGATGGCTAAGAGTGCACTGATTAGAAGAGACCAGAGGGGCCTTGTAGGCAGCAGGCAAAACTAAGAGAAAGTAAAACAGGCCACCAGTCTTGGAGCCCAGCACAGGGCAGGGGTGCAGAGGGTACCAGGAAGCCAGAGAGCCCAGGGCATTTGCTGTTTGTGGGGAATGGTCTTAAGGGGGTGTCTGCAGCCACCCCAATCCTCTCAGCACGTTTCCCCAAGAGTCTGCTGGCAGCTGTGAGTGCGGGTCTCTGAAGCTCTACCAAGCCTCTGGGAGGCCCCAGGTGAACGCTGCTCCCAGAGCCAGCAGGCGTCAGAGGACCCTGTGTGCGCAGTGCTGGGTACACATGTGGCGGCATCCGGGGAATGAGCTCCTCCCGCACCGTCCCTGAGCCACGAGCACACTTCTCTTTCATGTGCTTCCCTGAGATGCTTCCTGTCCCCCGCTGTCCCGTGAGTCACCTCTCCACCCTCAGCATCCCTCCCACTCCGTGTGATCCAGCATCATCCCGCCTCCCCGGCCCGCCCTCCCTGCATGAGCGCATTCAGAAGGCAAAGGCTGACTGGAGGCGGGGTGGGCAGGTGGGCAGGGTACTGACTCAGCTTCTCACTTATCCGTCCATCTCCTGGGCCTCCCCCCGGGCCCCAGTGCTGTCTCTTGTCAGGTGTGGAGACTGACAGAGTTGGAGGTGAGGGCAGGGGCAGGGTCTGGGAAACAGGCTGGGTGCCTAAGGGCCTCAGTCGGAGCGAGAGGCTCCAGACGGCATGACCCCCAAGGTGACTGGGCAGGCTTTTCAGCGCTCTGCTGCAGGCCTGCCCTCCCTTCAGCTGGTAGAGCCCACATTCGCACCATTAGAGGAGTTTTACTCCAGGCTATGCACTGAGGCTCCAAGAGAGTCCCCTTGAGATGAAGGGACCCAGGCTGGGTCACTTTAATTCTTGACTTTGCCTTTACTCCACCTGCTCCCCACTCAGGACAAGGCCCTTCTAGGGAGTGAGCCTGGCAGGAGCAGGCAGAGCTGGCCTCCCTGCTTTGGGCCCTCCATCCTGCTCTGTGGCCACCTTTCTGAATCTTGGGTCCTCTTTTTTTAAAAAATAATTTTTATTGGAGTATGGTTGATTTGCAATGCTGTGTTAGTTTCAGATGTACAGCCAAGTGAAGCAGTTATACACAGATATATGTGTGTGCTCAGCTGCTTGGTCGTGTCCAACTGTCTCATGACCCCATGAATTGTAACTCGCCAGGCTCCCCTTTCCAGGGGATTTCCCAGGCAGAATACTGCAGTGGGTTGCAGTTTCCTACTCCATCAGGTCCCCTTTTACAGCAAAGGTGAAAGAAGGGTGTTCTTTGAGCTTCCTCCTGGTTCTACATCAGAAACCAAGACCTGCTTCATTTGCAGCTTCAACTTTGGTCCAATCACTTGACCTCCCACAGCCTCCATTACCTTCCCGGTGGAGCAAACATAGTGAGAGCTGCTGAAGATAAGTTTTTTGATGGAAAAATGGTAACACCAGTGAGCCCATCAGCCCTTTATCATCTACAAGATACTTTCACTTAAAATATGTCATCGAGGTGCTCCCGACGACACTGTAGGTGGTGGCTCACTCATCCCTGGCCCTTACCCCGCACTTACAGTTTGAGAAACAAAGGCCCAGCTACAGGGGGACAGGCTCAGGGCCAGACAGTCACCAGGGCCATCCGGTCTCTGGGAGGCAGAAGAACAGCAGCCCTTCCCCGAGGGCGGGTGTGAGGGGGCCGGAGATGCTGACAGCTGTGCAGATAATCGGCACGTCTCCATTGCTGCTAATAGCATGCTTAGCTCACTGAGTCTTCTGTTTGCCTGGTGCCTCCCACGGGCCTGGAATTGGAAGTCTCAGCTCCTTCTTGGGGTGGAATAGTGTGGTGGAGGGGGCCTGCCTGTTTCCCAGCCCTGGTCCACCCAGGGCCTCAGAGGACCCCCTTGCAGCTCTGTGCCTCGGCTCCCCGCCGCCTCCTAGGGAGCTCCCTCCAGGCTCTGGGAGAGTGAAAGGGCTTCCTGCTCCTGAAGACCTGGGTGTCCCAGCCCTCTCAGCTCAGCACTCCACGAAATCTCTTATCTACACACGAGAAAAGTGTGGGAAGGTTCTGAGCCCTTCTGCGCAGACTGGACATCTTAGACAGGCAGGACGAGGGCCAGCCCCCCTTCAGATGACACTTCAACCCCTTCCTCCAACCCCATTACCTCCCCCAGACCTCCACAGGCCACATTTCACCCTGGGAGCAAAACCGACCCCCAGTCCAAAGGCGCCACTTGCCAGGTCAGTAGAAAACCCAGCCTACACTCTAGAGACTCTTAAGGGTTTGTAGGCGTCCCCAAAGGAGCCTGACAGATTCCCACCCGCCCAGGAGAAGTCCCTCAGTCTGGCTGTGCCCACTGAGGTGGCCTGGTGCCTTCATGGGGGCCCTGGCTTCTTTGCTCCTGGGCTCAGCTTCTGCCTGATGAATGGCTTTCCCTTAGGTCCGTGGCCTCTGCTGGGCCACTCCTTGGTGACCCACCAGCCAAACAGACCAGACACCACAGTGCATATCAGAAGGCTGGGGTGAAGACACTTAAAAAAAATTTTTTTTAATGTAATTAATTAGAAAACTTTTTGGTCGTGCAGGGTCTTTGTTGCTGCACGAGGGTGGTCTCTAGTTGTGGTGAGTGGGGATTACTCTCTGCTGTGGTGTACGAGTTTCTCATTGCGGTGGGTTCCCTTGTTGCAGAGCACAGGCTCTAGGTGCACGGGCTTCAGTAGTTACGGATCACAGGTCGTAGAGCATGGGCTCCGTAGCTGTGGCATGTGGGCTTAGTTGTTCTGTGGCACGTGGGCTTAGTTGTTCTGTGGCACATGGGCTTAGTTGTTCTGTGGCACGTGGAATCTTCCCAGACCAGTGACTGAACCAGTGTATCCTGCACTGGCAGGCGGATTCTTATTCACTGCACTGCCAGNTGTTCTGTGGCACGTGGGCTTAGTTGTTCTGTGGCACATGGGCTTAGTTGTTCTGTGGCACGTGGAATCTTCCCAGACCAGTGACTGAACCAGTGTATCCTGCACTGGCAGGCGGATTCTTATTCACTGCACTGCCAGGGAAGCTCCGGGTCTTAGCTGTGGCGCAAGGGATCTTTAGTTGCAGCATGAGAACTCTCAGTTGCAGCAAGTGGGATCTAGTCTCCCGACCAGGGATCCACCCCAGGCTCCCTGCATTGGGAGTGCAAAGTCTTACCAGTGGACCACCAGGAAAGTCCCAAGATGCTTGTCTGTCTGTCCATCTCCCGTTTCGGGGGGTGGCACTCATAATGCCTTGATTCCTTGACCACCTGGCTCAGTGCTGGAATGTCCGCTCCTGGAGGTGAGCAGCTCTATCCATTCACAGCGGTCTCTCTAGTGCCTGGACCAGTTACCTAGTCAGGGTGGTCATCATTTGTCGACAGAATAGGTATGCAAAACTTTGTGTTCTTTTCTCCCTTAACATTATTTCACGACGAATTTTCCAAGTTTGCCATTTTTCTTGGCTGGGTAATAAACATTCTGCCTTATTGACATGTCATCCCCTTCCTTCCACAACTTGCAGAGCATTTTGGCTGAGTTCACTTTTGTACTATTATAAATAATGTTGCTATAAACAGTTGTGCACATATAGCTATTTCTCTCTTTGCAATTATGTCTTTGGGAGGATGCCAAACAGTGGGATTGCTGTGGGTCAAAGATCATGGAGTATTTATGGCTCTGGATACGGTGGGACTGGCTAATTCTCAGCCCCCAGGCCAGCTATGCTGTCCCCAAGGTCTGCCTCTGAGTGACTCCCATGGAAGTCCCTACCCTTTGGTGCCAGATGTGACCCTGGCATGCTGAGGGACTCACTCTCCATCTCCTGATGGGTGGGGGGCCAGGTGCAGTGGTGCGGGAGCTCATGGGGGTGGTCAGTGGGGAGGGTAGAGATGAAGCCTGTACCCATTTCTGGGGCCAGGAGCCCTGTCTGTGGGCACAGGAAAGCCCTGCCTCTCCCAGACCCTCTTCTTTCTGCTGGGTCTTTCTCTCCTGTCTTGCAGCATGCCCCACCCTGCCCCACTCAGTCTCAGAGCCGGGAGCAGTCTCCACCAGGGGGTCCACTGGAAGAAGGGAGGGGGACTCTGGCGCCACAGCTGTTCCTGACTTCACTCTGCCAGACCCTCAGTGGAAGGCTGTGCCTGAGAGAAACAGATGTGGAAACTGATTTTGAGCAGAAGTTTGTACCATTGTTTTAATAAAAAATGGGTCTGAGATCCAGTCTCCCCCAGCATGCTCTGTTTGCTTTCCACCGGGTCCCCAGCCTCCACCTCCACTTCTGCAGCTCCCTGAGCCCACTTAACCCATCGTGAGCACCCAGCCCCACGGGCCTGGATGGTAGAGGGGGAGGGGGCCACATCAGTCCCTCGAGTCCTGGCCCCAGAACTGACTTCCTACGCGAGGGCAGGGTGGCCAGGGTGCACCCCTTCCCAGGCATGCCTGCCCTGTCTTGGGGAGACGTAATGGGGACCTCAGGAATAACGTGGCTCAGATGGTAAAGAATCTGCCTGTAATGCAGGAGACCTGGGTTTAATCTCTGTGTGAGGAAGATCCCTTGGAGAAGGGAACGGTTCTCCACTCCAGTATTCTTGCCTGGAGAATCCCATGGACAGAGGAGCCTGGTGGGACTTGTGGGGTTGCAGAGAGTCGGACACGACTGAGTGACTTTCACTTCTGAGGTTTTACTGCACCGATGGCATGGTACCCTGGAAACAGTAGTGTGGGGAGGGAGGGGCCTGCCGTTTCTGAGAACTGGTGGAGCCCCAGCCCAGGCAGTGACGGGCAGCAAGGGCCTGGGTGTGGTCAGGGCTGGGAGCAAGGAGTTGGGGTTCTGTGTCCCTGGACTCTCCTCTCCAGAGCGGGATGCAGGCTCTCTCTGTGCCTCCTTCCCTGGCCCTTCTGGCTTCTAGGCCTCCAGTGCAGAAAGAGCACAGGACCTGGCAGCTCTCATGATGTCTCTGCCACTAACTGGCTGTGTGATCCAGGCCCTCTTGGCCTGCAGGCATAACACGAGGGCACTGAGGCTCACTCACTCCTGCCTTGTGTGGCTCCTGCGGTGGCTTGGGACGAGGTCTCAGCCGGGTGAGTCTTGCAGATGGCTGACCCGGCACAGAGCTAGCTATGTTGCTGGAACCCAGATGGGGTGGGAATCTGAAAGGAAGCTGGTCCCTGCCTCCTGATGGCAGCCTGGCCTGGGGGGAGCGGTCCCTCGGGGGCTAGGGCTGTCAGCCCCTCTTCCTTTCTCCAGCTTCCCCCTCCTTTTCCCATGCCTCACCCTGCTTCGCAGAGATGGAGAGATTTTTTGCTGGCAGATGAGGGGAACAATGGCTGCAGGAGCGTGTGGGTGCCCACGGGGGGTTGCTGTGTGGGTTGTGTGATTTTCCCGGACAGGCAGGTGTGAGAGGTAGAAGAAATTATCCTGTCTAAAATCTCAGAGATGAGCTCTTTTCTTGAGTTGCAGAGTGACTGCTTCATGTCTGGGTGGGGAGGCATGAGATAGGGTGGGTTTGGGGGCAGGAACCCAANGAAATCACACCTTCCCTCTTGCACTTCCAAAAGGTCCTTCACATCCTTCCTGCAACTCAGGAAGTTCCACGACATCCCCTGTCTCTTATACACATCTTGAGATAGGGTGGGTTTGGGGGCAGGAACCCAAGGAGCCCACAGCCACCATGATAACGTCTACGTGTGCCTGGGTGTCACCCCTTACGAGGAGCCCAAACGGCCAGAACGACCAGTCCTCACAAGAATCCAGAGGGCCCAGGCTTCCCTGGTGGCCCGGGGTTTGGGAAGCCGCCCGCCAGTGTGGAGGATATGGGTTTGATCCCTGGTTGGGGAAGAGGTCACATGCCACAGAGCAACTAAGCCTGTGCACCACAACTACTGAGCCCACGGTCCACAACCATCAGCACTTACACCCTCGGGCCTCGAGCCTGTGTACCATGAAGAGTGGCCCCCACTCGCTGTAACTAGAGAAAGCCTGCACATAGCAAGGAAGACCCAACGCAGCAAAAGAGAAAAAAAAATCCAGAGGGACCATCAGGTGGGCAGACATTGTAATGAACCCAGTTTACAGGTGAGGAAACTGAGGCTCGAAGGGATTAGCCGACTTGCCCAGATCACAGAGCCAGTTAGTGGGAGAGCCTGGGCTTGAACCCAGACCTCTGGGTCCTCAAGTTCCTGTTTGCTTGGTGCCTCCTCCTAAAATGACCACATGGAGATGGTGTTTCTGAAGATGAAGCAGGGGAGGGGCCATCGAAGTGGACAGCAGCTACCTTTGTGTTTTGAATCCTCAGGCAAGATTTACCAAATGCTGTGCCCACTCCCTGCACCCCCCACTTTCCTCCACCTTCAGAAGTGTGTCTTTCCTTCTGGAGGAAGAGAAAGATTGGATTGGGAAGAAGGCTGCCCTACTGGTCAGCGGTCGGGCGTGGTCGTGCAGGAGAATTGGGCCCATTCTGTTGACCAGTGTCGGCTGCCGGCACTGCAGTTTTTCAGTGCATCTCACTGATTTGCTGAGCATAGTTCTCAGATGCAATGATCTTTCTGGGATGCAGAAAGCTGTAGTGGATCAGACTGCCAAACAGTGACCATGACCTTTTCTGCTGCAAGTTTAGCTGTGGGAAGTGCTCTGGAGCTTCTTCCTGGTCCAACCACTGAGCCAGTTGTCGCTGGTTGTCATATAAAACCCACTTTTCACCGCACATCACAATCCAATTGAGAAATGGTTCGCTATTGTTGAGTAAGAGAAGACAACACTAAAATGATGATTTTTTTTTTTGATATGTGGTCATCTCATGAGGTGCGCACTTATTGAGCTTTCTCACTATTCCAGTTTGTTTCAAATGCTGAACCACCACAGAATGGTTGATGTTGAGTTCTTTGGCAACTTCTTGTGTTGTTGTAAGAGGATCAGCTTTGATGATTGCTCATGATTAGTCGTTATCAACTTCCAGTGGCCAGCCACTGCACTCTTCATCTTTAAGTCTCTCCTTCACAAAACTTCTTGAACCACCACTGCACTTTATGTTCATTAGCAGTTTATGGGCCAAATACATTGTCTCTGCTGCTTGAATAAGAAAATCACTCAAATCTGCTTTTTGTCTAATACCATTTCCTTAGTCTAAAATCAATATAAAATAAACAGCAAGTAATGTCATTAGCAAAAAAAAAAAAAAACCCATAAAGTGGGAAATGTGCATTAGAATGATGTATAGTATAACCACATTTAAGAATGTATTCCAATACCAAATGGCAAAGTTCAACAATGCAAAACCGAAATTACTTTTGCACCAACCTAGTATCTATACCTGTCCCATCCAGTGTTATGCAGGGAGAGAGGTGGTGAATGAGGTCAGGGGCCTCAAAGAAATCAGGTCATAAAATCCTGGGGGTAGGGGGTGGGGGTACTCACTTCAGCAGCACATATGCTAACATTGGAACAATATGAAGATCATGGCATCTGGTCCCATGACTTCATGGCAAATAGATGGGGAAAAAATGGAAACAGTGAGAGATTTTTAATTTGGGGGGCTCAAAAATCACTGCAGATGGTGACTATAGCCATGAAATTAAAAGACACTTGCTCCCTGGAAGAAAAGCTATGACCAACCTAGACAGCATATTAAAAAGCCAAAGACATTACTTTGCCAACAAAGGTGCATCTAGTCAAAGCTTTTCCAGTGGTCATGGGTGGATGTGACAGTTGGGCCAAAGGAAAGCTGGGAGCTAAGGAATTGACGCTTTTGAACTGTGGTGTTGGAGGAGACTCTTGAGAATACCTTGGACAGCAAGGAGATCCAACCTGTCGATTGGAAATCAGTCCTGACTATTCACTCAGGAAGGACTGATGCTAAAGCTGAAACTCCAATACTTTGGCCACCTGATGCAAAGACCTGACTCATTGGAAAAGACCCTGATGCTGGGATAGATTGAGGGCAGGAGGAGAAGTGGATGACAGGAGATGAGATGGTTGGATGGCATCACCAACTTGAGGGACATGAGTTTGAGTAAGCTCCAGGAGTTGGTGATGGA
>SJYV01026428.1:0-86344 GCA_006410875.1 Neotragus pygmaeus | reverse complement strand
GACAGAGGATGGGATGGCTGGATGGCATCACTGACTCGATGGACATGAGTTTGAGTAAACTCTGGGAGTTGGTGATGGACAGGGAGGTCTGGCGTGCTGCAATTCATGGGGTCACAAAGAGTCAGATACGGCTAAGTGACTGAACTAACTAACTAACAGCCCTCCAGGCAGCAGCTCCTCCAGGTAGCTCTGTACCAGAGGAGTCCGGCCTTTTGTTTAAGTTGAAATCTGCTCCCCTATTGAGTCCTCCCCCTGGCCCAGCGCCTCTCCATTAATTTCCCAGGCAAATTGCTTTAACTTCTCTGGCCTCCCACAAAAGACCAGGCAGGGGTGTGATGTCTCCTGCCAGCTGAGGGTGTACCTCCTGCATCCCCGACCTGAGAAGCCTTACTACTGAGCTCTGCAGGAGGCCAGTGTTGACCAGGAAGAAATCAGGAGCCAAGACTGAGAACCGAGGGCCCCGGGGTTCATGGAAAGGACCCAGAAGAAACCCAGGCAAACTGGAGACAGCCAGGAGGCAGGCAAGCAATTAAAGGAGGGGGCTGAGTTTTCAATTAACAGGCACCTCCGCTAGCAGTAGATAATTAACAGATTAGCAAGCCTGTGAGCAGGCTGCTGTCAGGGAGGAGGAGTGGGCAGGTGCCTGGGCCTGGTGGGGGATGGGGAGCTGGAGGTGGGGCTCCAGGTTTCACCAGAATGAAAAGGTGACTTAAGCTTCAGGAGCCCGAGGGCAGCTGGAGGGCGGGAGGGCAGAACCAGAAGGGCAAGGGAGGGGCCATCAACTGTCCCCTGGCCTGCAAGGGCCCTAGGTTTGCAGAAATGTCTGCCTGGGATGGGCTAAGGAGGGAGTGGATGAGAATGTCTGGGGGTCACGGTGTTGACACCCTTTGAATTTGCATGTGGCCATGTGGCTCACAACAAGCTTGCACAGTCATCCAGGGGATCACATTCATGATCTGGGGGTGAGAGCACAGACTGACATGAGACTCTCCTGGGTTCATCTTGCTCCCGCTTCCTAACTGGGGTGGCTCATCCGACATCCCGGCTGCTCTCCCGGACTCCTCAGCTCCTTTCTAGTTAGACAGTGTCGCACCAAAGCGTCCAAGAGCCGGTGTGTGGGCCCTCTGGCTCTGTCTTCCCTTGCCGAAGAGTTTGAGAAGGACACTTCTCCAGAGGAGGCTTCCCCGTGGCTCAGTGGTAAAGAATCTGCCTGCCAAGCAGGAGACACAAGTTCAATCCCTGGGTCGGGAAGATCCCCTAGAGAAGGGAATGGCAACCCACTCCAGTACTCTTGCCTGGGGAACCCCCTGGACAGAGGAGCCTGGCAGGCTACAGTCCATAGGGTCCCAAAAGAGTCGGACACAACTTAGCGTCTAAGCACACATGCACAGGCTGCTCCAGAGAATAGAGCTTTTCTCAGCCTGAATCCCTAAGTGGCCTGCGTGGAGCAGATCCCTTGCCAGCCTCCAGGATATATCTAGTGGGAATGAGAAGCATTGGGTTACAGTATGAAATTTTACAGCTGTTTGTTACAGCAGCATAACCAAGCCTATCCTGGCTATTACACAGGGTGACCCTTACCTCCATAAGCCTCTGTTTCCTAATCCATAAAGTGAGTAAGAATGATGCCCACCATGAATGATGGTTGGGAAGTTAAGTGAGATGATATACAAGTTGGCTGAAGGATCTTCTCCATTCCTGGGTCCCTGCTGCTGCCATTTAGTCACTGAGTTGTGTCTGACTCATCTGCAACCTTTTGGACTGTAGCCTGGAGGCTCCTCTGTCCATGGGGTTCCCCAGGCAAGAATACTGGAGCGGGTTGCCATTTCCTTTTCCAGGGGATCTTCCCGACCCAGGGATCGAACATATGTCTCCCACTTGGCAGCTGGATTTTTACCACTGAGCCCCATACCTCCTCTGAAAAAGAGGTATGTTGCCATGCACCAAGGTCAAAGGCCAGGGGCATTTGCTTGGCCCTTGCTAATGGTTGGAACTTTTCTAGTGCTGAGCAAAGAGTTTAAAGGTTGAGCCCCCAGGGTGATGGGCAAGGTCCATGGGACGCAGGAGGCCTGGGTTGACCCTCCCAGGGGGATCCTAGCCAGCTCCCTCCCTCTCGGCCTTCTCCAGCTTTCTATTTTCGACAGTGTGGGGAGAGATGCTGAGGGCTGCTGCCCTTGTCCATGCCTTGGGAGGGCTGGCTGGACCAGTAAGTGCTCCTCCCTGGGAGTCTAGGACCCAGACAGGCTTCCCTTGGTTCTTGAAGTCCTCAAGCCACACGTGACACTAGTGACCTGTCAGGAGCCCAGGCTTTTCCTCCGACCCCTCTCCCACGACATCCCAGCTCCACGTCCTCTCCCAGCCACCCCCTTACTCTAGCACTTCTCCAACAACCCCTTCAGCCTGTTTCTGAACCGGCCCCACTGTTCTCAAAAGAAGAGGAGCAGGGTTGCCGTCACGGAAGCAGCTAACTGTTCTCTGCTCCGGTTATTGGCCTGTTCGCCACTGTTCCCTTTTGATCTACAAGATCAAACCCATTTTTTTTTTTTTCAATTGATCTCATTCCTCCTGGAGTTTCTGATGCCTTGTGTCCAAAACCTGAGCAACCATTTCTTTCAAATATGAAGGCTTCTCGCCCTCTCTCTGTAGTTGGCTCCACGCTCTGAGTTCATCTGCTTTTTTTAAAGGCAGCTTTCCAGGCACAGGCCTTTTAGAAATTTCCTTCCTAACCTATGTGTGTTCCACTGGGACTCCTCCCCCTGCCCTTAACCCAAGGAACCGTCATCCGCCCCAACAAGCAGTCACAGTCCCTCTTCTCTAGGGCCTTCCTGCTCACATGACTGAGCCCACAGCTCTGGACTGAGATGCATAAACATAATCAGGGGGACTTTGTGTTCATGAAACATGCCCCATCAGGAGAGAACTCGCTTCTCAGCTGTCTTTCTCACAGCCATAGATCAGCAGGGGCTGGCAGTTTCCCTCTTGTCTCTCTAACAAATGAATCCCCATGATTTGAGAGAATAGCATTGAAACATGTAGATTATCATATGTGAAACGAACCGCCAGTCCAGGTTTGATGCATGAGACAGGGTGCTCGGGGCTGGTGCACTGGGATGACCCTGAGGGATGATGAGGAGTGGGGTGGAAAGGGGGTTCAGGATGAGGAACACATGTGGCGGATTCATGTCAGTGTGTGGCAAATCCACTACAGTATTGTAAAGTAATTAGCCTCCAATTAAAATAAATTAACTAAAAAAATGAATCCCTGTTTTGGTTAATGCCCACCACTGCCAGCCTAACAACCAGAGGAATACCCACCAGGCCTGCATTGTCCACCTCAGTAGCCACTGACCACATGTGGCTTTGGGCACTTGAAACGTGGCCCCCTTCCTCTGTGTCAGGCAGGTGAGACTGCTGAGGCTGAAGTATTAACTGAGGACCAGGGCCGGAGGGTGACAAGAAGCAGTGCTGGCCTGAGTTCCACGTCTTCTGGCCCCAAACCTGGCGGCCCCGTGGCTAGCTGTCTGCCTACCAGCCACTCTCCCCTTCCTCTCCCTCAAAGCAGAGGATGGCTGCACAACTCAGGAAGCCTGATGACAGGCGTCTCCTCTCATCGGGGTTTCCAGGATGGCTGCTGCTTTCCTGTCAGAGCCAGTGGCTCTTCAACTTTGTCCCTCACCCACCACTTAACCTTCTATATACATATATACATTTGCTGTTCTTCAGTTGCCGAATTGTGTCCAACTCTTTGCAACCCCATGGACTGCAACACACCAGGCTTCGCTGTCCATCACCATCTCCTGGAGTTTGCTCAAAATTCATGTCCATTGAGACATGATGCCACCCAACCATCTCGTCCTCTGCCACCCCCTTTTCCATTTGCTTTCAACTCATTTATTTATTTGGTCTTAGTTGTGGCAGGCGGGATCTTTCCTTGGGCTGTGTGGGCTTCTCTCTAGTTGAGGCAACTGAGCTCAATAGTTGAGGCGTCTGGGTTTAGTTGCCCTGAGGAATGTGGGGTCTTTTAACCGGCATTCCCTGCATTGGAAAGCAGATTCTTAAACACTGGACCATCAGGGACGTCCCGCCACTTATTCCTCTCTGGGGCATAAGCCATCTTGTGACCATGAGGACGAGGCCTGCTGCAAATGGCAGAGCCGAAAGGACCTTCACATCCACCCTTGGAGGGGACCACCTGTGGCCTCCTGGCCTCTGGATCTCATTACTGCAGGAGAGAGCCCCCAAGCCCTGTTTGCTTCAGACACTGCCGTCAGGTTTCTGGGTTTTTCTTATGTGCAGTTTGAACTGATCCTCACCATTGTCCTCCGGGAATTTGGGTGATGGGTGGAGGTTCCTGGTAGGAAAGGATAGGGCTCAGGGACTCTCCAATCACATCATTTTGTCCTCTCAAGTTCACAAGGGCAGATGGAGAGTTAAGAGGAACCTGGTTTTACTCAGTGCCCTGGTGGGTGAGCTCTAGGATGATCCCCTCATCACAGAACATGAGAGCCCAAAGGAGGGTGGCTACCCTCAGAACCATCCGCCTCACTTTACTGATGAAGAAACTGAGCTCCATGTCAGTTCGGATATGCCTGGCTATAAGTAAATAAAGCAAGTAATGTGGGCTTAACTAAGCTGGAGTCTATTTTACTCATGTAACAAATCGATGTGGTTGCAGGACTGTCCCACAGTCCCCAAAAGCCGAAGCATGAGGATGGCAAGCCTGAGATTTTCTTAGTATTTCCCTCATGCCTGCAAGATGGCTGCCAAAGCGCCAATCATCACATTCTCATTTAATGGCAAACAAAACTGGAAAGAAGGGAGGAGAGAGGAGAGAAAAATGAAGGAGGTTTTTCTTACAGAAAAAAAATCTTCCAGAAAGGCTGTAGCAGAGTCCTCCTTCTTTCTCTTCCCCTGGGAGTTAATCATGTGTTTACCCCTAGTTTCAATGGAGGCTGTCCAGGCAAGTGGTTAACAAAGTGCAGAAGCTGTGAAAATGAGTGTTAGTTGCTCAGTCATGTTTGACTCTTTGTGACCCCATGGACTGTAGCCTGCCCAGGCTCCTCTGTTTACAGAATTCTCTAGGTAAGAATACTGGAGTGAGTTGCCATTCAATTCTCCAGGAGATCTTCCTGACCCAGGGCTCAAACCCAGGTCTCCTGCATTGCAGGCAGATTCTTTACCATCTGAGTGCCCAGGGGAGCCCCATAAGAGGCAGAGGTGCTCCACAGCTGTTTCCAGTCATGAGCCATCCCCTGGCTGGGCACTTTGCCACCAAGTCATATCAGAGTAGTGTCGACAAGGTGTGAGGAGAGGATGCCTGCGGGTGCAGGACCAGTGAGGGACCTGATGTATCCAGGGTCACAGTGACTGGTGTAGAAAACAAGACTGGAATTCCAATCTCCTTTCTACTGCTCTCTGAGTGGGAAGAACCTCTGTGTCTGGGTGCAGCAGATGCTGCTGGGGCATTAGAATTCTGTGCTATTGAGGGGAGTCCATGTAAGCCAGTTGTGGTTTTCCTGTGCCCTCTGCTGGAGACCAACCAAGAATGGATGTGTAATGTAATTCTGGTCACTTAAGCTATAACAGAAAAGCTGCTTAGGGGATTCTGGGGAAAGTTCCCTCACTCTCGAAAAGATATATCCAGAAAGAGGTGATCTCCTCTCCTGAATGCCATCCCCTGCTGGATGTGATGGCTGGAACTGAGGCAGCCACCTTGGGATCATGAAGGAAGCTGGTTTGAGGACAGAGGCAGGCAGCACGAAAGGTGCAGGAGGCTTCAGTCTCTGTTGCTGCCACTGCAGCACTGAGTTAAGCAACCCCAGGCTGTCCTACCTCGGGGCCTCTTTGCACAGAAGGCCCATCTCCCTTATTGTCTAAGCCCCTTTAAGGTGGGCCTTCTGTTCCTTGCAGGTGAAATCCTTCTAAAGAACCCACATGTTTCCTTCTGCTCTGTGTCCTGCTCTGGAGGAAGGTGCAGACTAGCACCAACCAGCCCCACTGGGAAAAAGCAACACTACCCGTTATGGGCCCACATGGCTGGAGCTCAGCCTCTTGCATTTAGTTGCTCACCACAGCCAGAAAGAGGCTGAGAACTGCATTCAAAACCCCAGGCAGTGGGGAGGAGTGGTTTTGAAAGGGATGTTTTGGGGGCTGCATAAAAGAAGGCCATTCCTGCCCCTCAGAACCCCCATGCTGGCCCCCCACCATGCCCTGCCCAACCCAGGGTGGCCCTCAGTGACCCTGGAGACAGTGTCATTAGCCACCCTCCCAGCTGCTCGTAGGCTAGGTGGGGTATAAGGGCTGTTGGTTAAGTGCTGGAGAATTTCCAGAGTTTGGGGCAGGCCCAGAATGGGTTTTTGTTGCTCAAGTGTGACCATTCTGTCCTCGCAGCTTGCCTGGTGCAGAATGAATACAGGCCAGTTAAGTATTTTGGGGTGACTGATTATAAAGATTTGCTTCCACGTGGGCTCTCTCTTGCAACGATCCAGGACCCCATGAGGGCCACGTGTGTTGAAGCATTGAACAGGCTAGCCTCTTTGGTAGAAAGAAGGGCCTAGAGGAAGGTCTCTTTCCTTCTTTCCCTCACTGTGTTGGGCCATAGTTGCAGCATGCAGGACCTTCATTGTGTCACATAGGACCTTCATCGCAGGATGCACGGACTCGCTCACCATCTTAGTTGCTCCATAGCATTTGGGATCTTGTTTCCCCAGCCAAGGATTGAACCTGCATCCCCTGCACCGCAAGGCAGATTCTTTATTTTTGGCTGCCCTGGATCTTGCTGCGTGGGCTCTTCTCTAGTTTGGCAAGTGGGGGCTACTCTAGCTGTGGTGCACTGGCTTCTCATTGCTGTGGCCTCTCGTTGCAGAGCATGGGCTGTAGAGCACACGGGCTTCAGTAGTTACGGCTCCTGAGCTCTAGAGCACAGGCTCAATAGTTGTGGTGAAAGAGCTTAGCTGCTTCTCGGCATGTGGGATCTTTCCAAATCAAGGATCAAACCCGTGTCTCCTGTATTGACAGGCAGATTCTTTATCACCGACCCACCATGGAAGCCTGCAAGGTGGATTCTTAACCACTAGACCACCATAGAAGTCCCTAGAGGAAGGTATTTTTTTCATTTATTAATTTTTTTGGAAGGTATTTCTTGAGGCACTTTCTTTCTTGGGGGAAATGCTAGAGGGCCTGAATGTCTCTGCTCCTCTAGGATACCCACCCCCAGCTGCCAAGTGAAGCCTGCAAATTGCAGATATGATCAGATCTTCCCATGCCCAGAAACTCTGATGGTGCCCGCTGCCCTGGAATTGCTGGGGAGTAGGGAACTTCATGTTCTGCTGGTCCAACTTCATGATGCTGGGCTTTTTGCTTATGCCATTCCCCACGTCAGAATCCTCTTACTGATCCTAGACAGTTGTGCCTCTCCAGTGTGGCCATCAGAATCTTATGAATTGGTTCAGGCTTGGGCATGTGATTCCTTCTGGGCCCAGGAGCATCAGCCTTGGGGATTCTGTGGGAACCTCTAGGAAAGGGACACCCACATCGCTGGGTTTGTTAGCTCGAGAATATACATCTGGTACTGCCAAGGACCATCTTTGTCCCCCAAGGGGCTCAGCCCAAGAATGAAACCAACCCAGAGGGAAGCAGATTGGAAAGGCATTAAGGGACATCCTGATGACATGACTACGGCACCTGAATCCATCTATGCCTGAAAGTTGCCTCTGAACTTCTCAGTCATTTGAGTCAAGAAATTCCCTTTGTTCAAAGAAAACAAACAAACAAGCAAGCAAACCCTGAAAATAAAAAAAACAATTTGAGCAGGGCTTTCAGGCATTCACATTGAAAGTCATTCACTGCAAATAGAAAGCCAGTACTCCCTATCAGGCAGGATTAACTTCTTCCTCACTCTCCATATGCTGCTCGCACAGCACTTACTCACTTGGGCAGCACTGGCTGTTTCTTTCTCTGCCTGCCCAACAGAACCATCCCCTTTGAAGGAGTGGACAGTGCTGCTGCCTCGGCTGCCACTGGACCTCAGGGGCAGCTCATTATGCTCTCAAGCTGAGTTGAATTCCTTGGCACAACTTCATCTTGGGTCCCATAAAGCCCCTCTCGTTTTATTCATTCTCTTGTATCTATCGCTCTCTCATTCCCTTCCTCTGCACAGGCAGCATGCTAATGGACCTCTTCCCCCTACTATAGATGTTGGTGCAAAATGACTATTGTTTTTATGTATTTTTAAATGTATGCCAATGGCAGTGTTTTGGTTCTCCTGTTGCTTTTTACTTTACACTCAGCATTGTTTTAAGGCCCATCCATGTTGCTCTGTGTGCATTTACTCTCTTTGAGCTGCCGCATAGTTCTCAATGCTGTGGCTCACTCTCATTTTTCTTTCCACCTAGTTTGCCTCCAACAACCCTTGCCTGCCCGCTCCCGCTCCCTGCCAAAGAACTCTGCAGTGAACATCATGACATGCATGTGTTCTGGACCCGTGTCAATTTCTTTTGCATCTATACCTGGAAATGAACTTGCAGGTTGTAGGGGAGACGTATTGAGCTTCCCTGGTAGCTCAGCTTGTAAAGAATCTGCCTGCAATGCAGGAGACCCCGGTTTGACTCCTGGGTTGGAAAGATCCCCTGGAGAAGGGATAGGCTATTTACTCCAGTATTCTTGGGCTTCCCTGGTGGCTCAGATGGTAAATAATCTGCCGGCAATGCAGGTGACCTCAGTTCGATTCCTGGGTTGGGAAGATTCCTTGGAGGAGGGCATGACAACCCATTTCAGTACTCTTGCTGGAGAATCCCTGTGGACAGAGGAGCCAGATGGGCTACAGTCCATGGGGTCACAAAGAGTCGGACACGACAGAGCGACTAAGCACAGCACAGGGGAGGTGTGCTATTAACCAAAATACTTCCACAGTAGCTTCTCTCTCCTACCCTGATGAACATCCCCACACGCCCAGCCAGCACCACCAGCAGCTGTTACTCAGCTGTGTGACCTGGTGTGACAGATCGCATCAGTTCTCTGCTGCCATGTAACATGTTACCACAAACTCAGTGGTTTAAAATAACATACATTTTTAATCTTGCATTTTCTGTGGGCCAGGAGCCTGGGCATGACTTTGCTGGGTCTTCTGCTCGAGCTTCAATCAAGATAACAGCCAGGCTGCATTCTCACCAGAGGCTTTACTAGAGAAAGCCCCGCTTCCAGGCTGCCTCAGGAAGTGAGCAGAAATCATCAACCTGTGGTCACAGAAATCAAGGAAACGTGCTTCTTCAAGGTCAGCAGGAGAGAGTCTTTGACCTTTATTTCCCTCTTAAAAGAGCTCACCAGACTAGGTTCTACCCACCTAGGATAATCTCCCTGTTGACGAACTGAAAATCAACTCATTAGGGACTTTAATTACATCAGCATATTCCCTTCACCTTCTTCTTTCAGAGTAACCTAATCAGGGTTGACAGTCCATCACCTTCTTTGTTATATTCTATCAGTTAGAAGCAAATTATGGGCCCTGACCATGCTCAAGGGAAGTGGCTCATAACAGGGCTTGGGCACTGGGGCTCATCTTAGAATTCTGCCTACCACATAGGTATGGTGTGAGATATATATATTTAAAAATATTTATTTGGTTGCATCAGCTCTTAGTCGAGGCCTGCAGATCTTTTTTTTTTTAATACAGAGATATCTTTATTTTTTTAATTTAACTAATTAATTTATGGTTGCACTGGGTCTTTGTTGCTGCATCCAGGCTTTCCCAAGCTGTTGTGAGCGGGGGTTACTCTTTTTTGTGGTGCACGGGCTTCTCGCTTCGGTGGCTTCTCTTGTTGAAGAGCACAGGCTCTAGGGTGTGTGAGCTTCAGTAGTTGTGGTGCTTGGGCTTAGTCGCTCCTTGGCATACAAGATCTTAGTTCCTGGATCAGGGATCAAACCCGTGTCCCCTGCATTAGTAGGCAGATTCTTAACCACTGGGCCATCAAGGAAGAACCTTCTCTGGTGGCTGAGATGATAAAGAATCTGCCTGCAGCGCAAGAGGCCCAGTTTTGATCCCTAGGTCAGGAAGATCCCCTGGAGAAGGGTATGGCAACCCACTCCAGTATTCTTGCCTGGAAAATCCCATAGACAGAGGAGCCCTGTGGGCTATACAGTCCAGGGGATCAAAAAGAGTAGGACTCCACTTAGAAACTAAAACGACAAATCCTTTGTCCATTTATTTTTCTTGTTAATTTGCAGGAGTTCCTTGAATATTGAGCCTCCTCCAAATTAACAGGAAAAATAAATGGACAAAGGATTTGTTGTTGTTTTAGACTTAGCACGTATCTTCTCTCATTGTGTAACATATCATTTGGAACAGGTATTTTTAATTGTGACACAATAAATTTCTCCCCTTATTTTTCTTTATGGATTGTGCTTTGAAGTTTTGTCTAAGAAATCCTTTCTTCCCTTTGGGTCTCAAAGATGTTCCCTTCATGTATTTTCTATCAATGCTAAAATTTGTCTGTTCACGTTGATTCTTTAATCCACCATCTTGTACGGGATAACATCATTTTTCTCTATAAAGTGAGTCAGAGTTTTCCCAATAAGAACAACTCTTTCTCCAATGGCTTGTGGTGCACCTCTTATCACATACAAAGCTCCCCTATAACCAGGGATCCAACTCTGAGCTCTCCATGGTGTTCCAGGGAATTGTCCATTCTTTAACTGACACCATATTGGTTTTTCGTTTGTTTTTAAAATGATGTCACTGTCGTACGTCTGAATACCTGTGTAAGGCAGTTTCCTACCCACCCCTGTTTAAGTACTTAGACATCTAGAGACCTTTGATCTCTCCTCACAGATTTCAGAGCAAGTTTACACAGCTGGAATTTTCACTGCGATTACAGTGGAGTTATTAATTTAGGGAGAACTAACAGTCATATATTGGGCCACCCCTCCCAAGAGCATGAGCTGGCTACTTGAGGCGTTGTGTTCTCTTTGACTTTGCGCTCTTCCAGCAATGAGCAGACACTCAATCCTTTGATAAGTAACTGCTAGGGAGGAAATCTCCAAGAGATGAGTAGTGGGCCTGGAAAGTTCCTCAGCACCACGCCCTCCGTTGCTCACCAAGTCTGACAACAGAGAAGACACACCCGGTGACCCCACAGAGAGGGCCGAGAGCCCTCCTGCCCGGACGATGAAAGCCCAAGTCCTCTTCTCCAGATGACGTGCAGCAGGAAAGCCCGTCTAATTCAGGGGACACTGGCTCCCAACCACAGGGAGGCTCTTCATCCTTCTGGGTCCAGAGGCTCAGTTACACGCTATCTGGCCTGAGCCTGGGGTGGGGCTCCTGAAGTCCAGTTCAGGCTGGGTGGGGCCAAGAAGACCCAAACAATTTCTCTGTTTCTCCCAAGGTCCCAGTCAGCCTGCACAGCAGCCGGCCCACAGGTCTCATGACTCGGGAGTTCCATGTTTTCTGTGCACTGCTTGATGAGTACACTGAATTCTCGGTATCCCAGCTAAAATCCAGGCCTGAGAAGTATGCTTCTTTTAAAATGTCCAAATTGCAGCAAACAACGTGAACAAAAAACACTTCTTCCAAAGAAGCAAAATGACCAAGGAGAGAAACTGCTAGATGACAGACCTGGTCTCTACCATCATATTCCATGCAACTTTTGGGTGTGAAATACCTGTTTTGGGCTACTTCTGAGCATTAAATTTCTCTAAGAAGGAATGATGGGGGCCTACTGACAACTGTGAAATTCAACTGCATAGACAGATGGTGTTCCCAGAACAAAGGGATGTTAGGATGGAGATAGGAGTTGGATATTTACCAAACAACCACACCAATAAGCACACTAGTCACAGGGCTAGCTGAAACTCACGCATCTGGTGACTGCAGTATATTCCTAATTGTGGTCTAGCATTCTAATCAACAAAGTAAAAGACACCAAGGAGGCCTGCCTTGTTTTTCATGATCCAAACTGACTTCTGGGGGTTTCTTTTCCAAGTGTCCCTAATTTGGGATTTTGCTAGAGCCTTCACGTCAATTTGGCAGCATGTGTACCTTGGGAAGGGCTTCCCAGGTGGCCCAGTAATAACCTGCCTGTCAATGCTGGAGCAGCAGGAAACGCGGGTTCGATCCCTGGGTTCGGAAGATCCCTTGGAGTAAGAAAAGGCAATCCGCTCCAGTATTCTTGCTGGGATAATCCTATGGACAGAGGACCCTCAGTCCATGGGCTCTCAAAGAGTCGCACACGACTCACCACGCACTCACGAACCCTGGGAACCGCTTTCATTAGAACTTGGCAGCCCACACATCCCCATTCTTCAGGGACTCTGGGTCTCACGGACATCTCGTGCACCTGCGGAGCCTGCCTGGGAAAGTGAGCAACACGTGACCAGACTTAACACTCCACAACCAGACTACCCCCTCACCCCACCCACACAAGCAGCCCCGCCCGCCCACACTCAGGACCACGAGGCCACGCAGCGTGCGTCGCGGCAGGGCGCCAGGGGCGGGGCTTCGGGCCCTGCTCGCTTTCCAATTGGCTCTCAGAGATGCCTTCCAGACGGCGCGTAGAGGCTGTCGGCGTGCACTTCCGGCTGCTGCTTTGGCGGGAGTCGGCTCCGGGTGTGAGGTAGGATTAGAGGGAGTTGCTCCGGGGCTGGGCTGGTTCGGGCCAGGCTCAGGGCCGCTCAGGGGCCTTCCCGCTTTGGGTGCCAACCCAGGAGGCCTTTCTAGGGATTGGTGAGCGTTGGACGGGGGGCCGGCCCTGTGGGCCCACTGCGGGGTCCTTGGTTTGAAGGGCAGCCCCTCAGAGAGTCTAGCTAAGTGCGGTCCTCGGCTTCTCGTCACCCTGGCCGCAGAGCCAGTGTGGCAGGACCCCTTCTTTCTGTCTAATGGCAGCTCGGGGGACGCTCGCTGTGGGTCTGTGAGGGGCTGAGTTGAGTCCCCTCTCCCCCAACTCCAGGTGCGGGCTGCAGGGTGAAGAGGTCATGTTCAGCCTGTGGTTCTTTGTAGGGAACAGGCATACCAGACGGGAAGGGGTTTGGATGCGATCTTTTTTGATCAGGGATGCGAACTCAGATGCGCACAGGGGCCGGGCATCAGGTGTGACTGAGGTGGTGGTGGACGGGAGGGCGCGTGCGGCCGGGCGAGGGGCATGGGATAGTGGCGCTACGCTCTGGCCAGCCGAGGCCCTGTGGGGTGCGTGCCAGAGACGCCGGGTTTGTGGTTTGTTTTTTTTTAATAGCCGCTGGAGACACGGTTTGTTTTTTTTTCCCNCAGCACAGGCCTACAGGAGGCAGGGACGGTTTCTGAGCTCTCAGTCTGGGTTGTAGCATATATTTGATAAATGTCAGTTCTCCACCAGGGAGGGTGGCACGCAAGGACCAGGCCTGCTGTGCCCTTCCCAGGGTGGAGCTGTGTGGGAGTGTGTATTTGGCTGTGGGCAGGGAGGTGTGTTCTTGGCTGAGAAGACTTGCCCAGTGACAGGGACGGGGCTGCTGGGCCTCGGCCCTGACCAGCATCCCTGACCTCTGGCTCCAGCCAGCGTGGCGAGCTCCGCGGTGATGAGCACGGCCATCATGGCGACACTGCTGCTGTTCAAGCACCAGAAGGTAGGGCCCGGCGTGCTCAGGGCCCAGGGGAGGAGCCGCGGCCCTTGGCTCAGTCCCCCTCTGCCCTCCCAGGGCGTGCTCCTGTCGCAGCTCCTGGCGGAGTTCTCCTGGCTGACAGAGGAGACGCTGCTGCGTGGCTTTGACGTGGGCTTCTCAGGGCAGCTGCGGTGCCTGGTGCAGCACACGCTGAGCCTGCTGCGGCCACACGTGGCCCTGCTGTGCATCCAGCAGGGGGACTTGCTGGTGGTTCCGCGCCCTGGCCCAGGCCTCACGTCCCTGGCACGCCTGAGCGCCGAGCTGCTGCCCGCTTTCCTGAGCGAGGCTGTGGGTGGTGAGTCCCCAGGGCTTGCGGTGGGTGGAACACCTAGGGGTGAGGGGCATGGCNCCCTTGGCTCAGTCCCCCTCTGCCCTCCCAGGGCGTGCTCCTGTCGCAGCTCCTGGCGGAGTTCTCCTGGCTGACAGAGGAGACGCTGCTGCGTGGCTTTGACGTGGGCTTCTCAGGGCAGCTGCGGTGCCTGGTGCAGCACACGCTGAGCCTGCTGCGGCCACACGTGGCCCTGCTGTGCATCCAGCAGGGGGACTTGCTGGTGGTTCCGCGCCCTGGCCCAGGCCTCACGTCCCTGGCACGCCTGAGCGCCGAGCTGCTGCCCGCTTTCCTGAGCGAGGCTGTGGGTGGTGAGTCCCCAGGGCTTGCGGTGGGTGGAACACCTAGGGGTGAGGGGCATGGCACGCCTCCTCATGTCCGCTGCCTCCTCCCCCAGCCTGTGCTGTGCGAGGGCTGCTGGCAGGCAAGGTGCCGCCCGAGGGCCCCTGGGAGCTGCAGGGCATCGAGCTGCTGAGCCAGAAGGAGCTGTACGGCCAGATCCTGCTGCTGCTACACCTGCTGCCACAGGACCTGCTGCTGCTGCAGGTCAGACCTCCCCTGCAGCCCACTCAGTCCTGCGCCTCCCTGCGCGGACAGAGGGCCCTGCCCGCCCGAGGCCTGCGGCGGCAGGTCTGGTCGGGCTTGCCTGAGGTCACACGGATGCCTGTCGCCCCTCAGCCCTGCCAGTCTTCCTACTGCTACTGTCAGGAGGTGCTGGACCGTCTCATCCAGTGTGGGCTCCTCGTGGCCGAGGAGGTAGGAAGGGGGCTGCAGACAGAAGCCCTGCCTGGGGCCGGGCTCCTCCTCTGTCCCCTGTGGGGGGTGGGGGAGGGCAGCCCCGGCCCCAGGTGAATAGAGGCCACCACACTCCACCTCGGGGTCTGTCACCACGCCTGCACTGGCAGGACTTGACAGGCGCATCTCTGCAGACCCCCTGCCCTCCACATCTCTCGTCCACAGGGGCTGTGGCCCTTGAGGGTAGGTGCTCATGTCCTCCCAGCAGCTGTCACCGTCTGGCGCGGCCTGGGGCATCCTCAGCCCTCCAGGTCTGCGCCTGGTTTCACCTCCCCATGTCTGGATGGCCATGTACCCCGTTGGGGGGCCTTGAGACTGGGCCTTGGCCAGCCTGACAGGGCCCCGTGGCTCTCCCGGCCCTCAGACCCCGGGCTCCCAGCCAGCCTGTGACACAGGGAGGCAGCGTTTGAGTGCGAGACTGCTGTGGAGACTGAGCGGGGACTTCACCGACAGCGACAGCGACAGCAACGACTTCGAGGAGGCGGAGGGCCGCTACTTCAGGGTGCGTTGGGGGCGCCGCTGGGGAGGGGGCAGGGGAGGCGATGAGAGCCGCCCTCACCCTGGCCTGTCCCCTTCCAGCTCAGCCAGCAGTCACGCTGCCCCGACTTCTTTCTCTTCCTCTGCCGCTTGCTCAGCCCAGTGCTGAAGGCTTTTGCGCAGGCCGCCGCCTTCCTCCACCGGGGACGGCTCCCGGATACTGGTGAGGCCTGCGCACCGTGCCGTCCTAAGGAGAGGCCGAACACGGTGCGGGGTGAGCTCTGCCTGCGTGGGGCCCAGGTCTCAGACCCTTTCCCTCACAGAGTCGGGCTACGCGGAGCAGCTGTTCCAGTTCTTACAGGCCACAGCCCAGGAGGAAGGGCTCTTCGGTGAGTCCCAGTGGCCAGCCCAGGCTGCTGCTGCTGCCGCCGCCCCCTAGTGGGCAGTGAAAGCCCAAGGTCAGGAGTACTGGCTGCGGCGTAGAGAGGCTTGAGTCCTCTCCGTGGGTAAGAGAAGCTGTGCCGGGGGACTGTCCCCACCTACAGCCTTCACTTCTCTTTGATCCAGAGTGTGCGGACCCAAATCTTGCCATCAGTGCCGTCTGGACCTTCAGAGACTTAGGGGTGAGAGGGGCTGGTCTCTCCATTCTCCTGTCCCCCTGCCTCCCACCCCCATACCCTGACAGAGCTGCTGAGGGGAGCTGGCTGTACCCACTTGGGGATTTACCCAGGGTTTCCCAAGAACAGGCGTGTGGACAGTAGCTGGGGAAGGTAGGATAGTTTTCCTGCCCCTCAGTCTCCCTGACTACTGGCTCATCCTGCTCCCAGGTGGGGCATCGGGATGTTTGAGAGGCAGCATTTGACGGGAGGGGCCCAGCACCCACATGGGCACTCAGAGCCCTTCTCTGTGGCTCAGGTGCTACAGCAGACGCCTGGCCCTGCAGGCCCCCTGCTCCACCTGTCCCCGGCCTTTGCCAGCCGGGACAGCCAGGAAAAGCTGGGACGGTTCATCCGGCAGTTCATATGCAGCTAGAGCTGTGGGGAGGGGCTCATGTCGAGCCTTTTCAGCCCTGGACTGCAGCCCTGCCCGGGGGCAGAAGACTTATTAGCTGGACTGTCACATCTTTGCGGTCTGACTATGCCTTTGCTGCAATAAACTAGAGGACTAGATGAGTCCTCTGTGCCCTGGCTCAGCACTGTTTCTCTGGTGTGATCATGTGTATGTATCTGGTCTCCTTCCCCACTGGGTGGGAATGACCTCTCCTTAAAACACATCCTAAAGGAAGATAAAGAGAAGTTTATTGAGGAGGTGAGCATCATCTCCTCCCCCTCTACCTGAAGAGAAGCCTCGAGGGGGCTGGCACCAGGCCTCTCGCCATGTTGGGCTCCATGGGAACAAATGCCCTTTCTGCCGCAGCAGAAGGCATCACACCACCTTGTTGATGATGACACCCAGTTCTTCAATCTCACACTGGACTTCATCGCCCTTCTGCAACAGAGTGGGCAGTGAGGCTGTCAGGCCTGAGGTGTGGTGCGCGTACGTCTGCACATATACAGACCTGGGTTTCTCAGGTCTGAGCCAACCGTGCCAGGCCTCTGCCTGTCCTCACTCAGCCAACCTACCTTGAGGAAGACAGGAGGCTTCCTGAACATACCCACACCTGGGGGCGTCCCAGTCAGTATGATGTCCCCTGGGTAAAGAGTAACAAACCTACGGGCAGAAGGGCCAGGTGAGTTCAGGGGCTGGGGTGCCACAGCCTGGCATGGGGGGCCCAGTGAAGCCCCCAGGTGGTGGTTGGGGCCAGGCTCCACCCCACTTACTGGGAGACCCAGGCTATCAGCTCTTCTGTCTTAAACACCATCTGGTTGGTGTTGCTGCTCTGCATCACTTCCCCATTCACTCGGCAGCAGATCTTCAGGTTGTGCGGGTCTGAAACGCAAAAACGACACATTTGGGATTCTCCCTCCCAATCCCCAACCCTCTCCTGACAACCAGGAATCGAAAGCACAGGGTAGCCTTGTAACTTGCAGGGGAGAGGCTTGGCTGCTGGGCTTCCCACCCTGGAGTCTGTGTGGACTCTGGCCTGCCCAGGCCTCCCTGTGTCCACCACCCAGCAGAGCGCCCACCAGTGGTCACTGGGTGGGTTAATGAGGGGGTGTTCCAGACTCAAGGGGCAGAGAACAGTGGCTGGGTTTTGCTCAAAAAAAGATCCTATCTGCAGCAGAGGCTGACTGGGCATTATAAAGCAACAGGGTAAGAAACTGAGCAGAGTGCAGACTCCTGCACCTGACACTCACCTGTAAATGTGTCCTGGGCAACCAGTACTTTCATCCTAACCTTCTTGTGTTACATATGCACAAGCACACCCCAGGAACACGGTTTAACTTCACTGGTGACTGCACGGGGCGCCTTGAGGCTGAGCTACAGACAACCCCCACCTGGGGGCTCTGCTGTCCTCTCCACCCCGTCTTCTCCAGGCTCCCACTGGGCCCTTGCGGTGGCTGCTGCCACCAGGTCACACGGTGGCTGGGGGAGGCCCTAGGGGTTAGCTCCCATCTCCTTTACTAAAGAGGGCCGGGGGCTCAGGAACAGCTGTTCTCTGTGATGCTCCAAGGCCGTCTCTGCTTCCTTCCAACGTAAGGACTCTCCCAGATGGTGGCAGCCAGAGGAAGCCTGACCCAGCCGTCAGGAGAGAGCCCTCCCCTGTAATTCATGTCACTGCCTCCGCTGCTGTAGGCCTCTACAGTGGGGACGGGGAGGGAGGCCGGTGGAGAGATCTGCTCTAATCCAACAGTCAACGAAAGAGCAGCTGGGGACAGGCCCTCAGCGGGCCACGCCTCTCTCCTCTTCTGGAAAGCGGCATCGCTGATGTTATCTATGCAGGAGCAAGGAGAGGAGTCGCCAAGCGGGCCGTCAGAGACCCACCTGCCACGCTGTCCTTGGTCACCAAGGCAGGGCCCAGAGGGCAGAAGGTGTCAAAGGTTTTCCCCAGCAGCCACTGCTTCCCGTTGCGTCTCACCTGCCAGTCACGGGCACTCACGTCGTGTGCCACAGTGAAGCCAGCCACGTGGGTCATGGCATCTGTAGCCTGTGGGGGGCAGGGGATTTGGCCAGATTGGAGGTTAGCTCATGGTGACACGGAGCCCTGTCACAAAGGGTCTCAAAGCCTTGATCCCGTGTTAGTGGCTGGAAATAGCCAGAGGTGGTGGTGGGTGAGGGGCAAGGCAGCATGAGGAGCAGGTAGATGCCAACCACTTCCCAGTGCCAGGATAGCCGGCCCTCTCTCCCTCACCTTGATGTACTTGCCTCTCTTCCCAATGACCACGGCCAGCTCCACCTCCCAGTCCACCTCCTGTAGGGCGGGAAAGGGGCAGTAAGCTGCCTGGCTCTGGGCTCCGTTATTCCGCTGAGGGGCTCCTGCCACAGGGCCAGGCCTCTGAACGGTGGGGTGGGGTGGCTGCCCGCCTGTGTGTGGAAGACCACAACCCTAGGGGAGGGCCCGCAGGGGAGGTATCACGTGTGGACCACAGCCTTGGGGCAGTGGCGGCAGCACCGCTGGAGGCAGGCCGAGGGACTCCAGTGACTGCGGAANTCCGGCCAAGCTTTGGAACAATCTGCTCCACGTGAACACCACTGGGAAAGCCGGCTTTGCATTGGAATGTTGCTTCCCTCCGTCCTTTCGCCCACAGCCAGTAGTTTTACCAAAATCACTCTTGATACTTCCAAAAAAGGATAAATACCGAATAACAATAGCTAACCCTACTTGTTTGCCAGGCACTATTCTAAGTGCTTTAATGCACTAACTCACTTAAATAAGATCAACATGCAAAATAAACGTGGGCCAAAGGCTTGAATAAGCAGTTTACAAAAATAAATACACAGGGCAACAAAAAGGAAAACATGCTCAGCCCGTTCCAGTTCCATAATCAGCAAAGTGCAAATGTAAGGTAGACACAAGTTAGCCATGCAAACTGGCTTTTCTAATAGTAACAACCACGAACATAAAAAAGAACTGGATCCCTTGGGGAAGTGGCCAAGTAGTCCATGTCAGCGAGGAGAGTGCGAGAAGCCTGGAGCTGCTTGGCCAGAGGAAGGAAGTGCTCAGAAAGTGATGCGGTGGGGGCCATTCAAAAGCCACCCCTTGACCAAACTGAGATCCTCTGAGTATCGGAAAGAATGTCAATGATGGGACTATGGACTGTGACATATTGGACAAAAGTGAAAGTCAGGAATTTACAGTGATAAAGGGACAGGGGTAAAACAAAAAAACAAGCAGTGTTTCTCCACAGAATACCAGCTAATAAGGGTAGAAGGCATGACAGAAAGAAAGAAGTTGCCTTTTTCTAACCCTCACTGCAGTAATGGATCCAGGGGAGGATGACCAGGTGATCCCTGAAGAGCACTTGTGGGGCGGATACGCTAGTCCGGCGGGGTCAGTGACTCCTCTGCAGACTGCTCACTAGTCACCACAGGGAAAGGCGCCTTACCACGGAGAGGCCACGCGGGCACCAAGGGACCCAGGCGGCCACACCGTCGGTGTCAGAGCATGAGAGGTGATGAGGTCATGAGGGCAGAGCCCCCATGAGGAGAGAGATGTCAGAGAGCTCACTGCCATAACCCAAGGACACGGTGGAGACAGTCACCTGTGGACCAGGAAGGGCGCCCTCACCAGGCACATGATCTGTAGGTGCCCTCATCTTGGACTTCCCAGCCTCTAGAATTTCAAGAACTCAACGTCTTGTTTTATAAGTCACCCATTCTACAGTATTTTGTTACAGCAGCCTGAACAGATTAACCTGTGTAGAACTCGACAAAAATGTTTAACCTGAATCTAATTGTGACGAACTGACCAGACAAATCCAGAGTGTGAGACACGCTAGGAGACAATGTGCCTGATTTCTTCGAAAAGTCTGTCATGAAAGATAAAAAAGGGTAGGGAGAAAAACTGCTTGAGATCAGGGGTCAGCAAGCTGTGGCCCACAGGCCACACCCTTGCTCGCTTGAGGCTCTGTGCCTGTAAGTGAAGTTTTCCTGGCACACAGCCTTGTGCCTTCACGGACCAGCCAGGCTGCTTTCACACAGCAGTGGCGAAGCGGAGCTGTTACTGCAGAGACTACTGGGTGCTCAAAGCTGAACACTTACTAACTGGCCCTTTGAGGAAAAGTCTGTGAATCCCTGTTCTAGACGAAAGGCACTAAGAGATACAACCAAAATGTGTGACCCTGACTGATCCTGGACCAACACCAAAAATCAAAACAGGACCCAAATTAAAAGTCACCTTTGGAGGCAACTGGTAATATTCCCAGCTGGACTATATATTAGATATGGTTAATATTAACTTTCTTAGTTGTAATGGTATTGTGGTCATGTAGGACATTGCCCTTATTCTCAGGAGATATATGCTGAAGTTTATATGAGTGAATTCTTTTTTTTTTTTTTTTTGCTGACAAAGCAACAGACTTTATTGGGAAGGGGCACCTGGGTGGAGAGCAGGAGGGTAAGGACACACAGGAGGAGGACTGCTCTGCTACCTGACTTGCAACTATGAGTGATCTCTCTTAACGTGTATACTTTCCTTTGTGAAGTTCTTTCTACCTAACCCCCCTTTAAACAGGGTGTGTGTGCCTGTGGGGCATGAGGAAAGGAAAGAAGCAGAGAAGCGGGAAAGCAGGGCGTGGGGGCAGAGAGAGAAAAGCAAGCCCGCAAGATGCACATGGTGACTCCAGGTGAAGACTCTGGGCAGTCACGCAGCTTTTCCCTCAACTTTCCTATAATTTTCAAAGTATTTCTAAACTAAAAATTTTAAAGTACGAGTAAGGGTACGCACACTGCTGGTGGATATGTAAACTGCTTTTGCAGCCGAAGGTCTCTCTGGCTAATTTTTGAAACCCTGCTTATACTCTGACAAAGATTCACATTCTAAGAGTTAATTTAAAGGAAATCATCACACATTCATGGATGTGCAAAGTCTCTTCTCTAAGGATATTCACTGCAACATTATAAAAGCTAAAAACTGGAAACAACCTATTTAACACTATGAGGGCTATTGAGTGAATTATGGCCACTGACACAGTATTAAGCTAAGCAGTGACTAAAAACCACGGGGAGACCATTTCGTGGCATGAAAAGTGTCCTGATGGGGAGCCTAAGTAACAGGCATATGCACAGCATAGAAGAGACAGGAACACAGAAGCCCTGGGGATGACGTGTGGAATAAGGGAAGTGACACACGAGCTTACTCACAAACAGAGGCTCGCTGGCTGGAGTGACTGACGGCTGCTGGGGCAGCGGGGAGGGATGCTCAGGGAGTTGGGGATGAACACGTACACACTGCTGTATTTAAAATGGGTAACCAACAAGGTCAGACCTTCTGCACAGCACATGGAACTCTGCTCAATGTCATGTGGCAGCCTGGATAGGAGGGGAATTTGCAGGAGAATAGACACATGTATATGTATGGCTGAGTCCCTCTGCTGTTTACCCGAAACCATCACAACATGGTTAATTGGCTATTCCCCCAAAACAAAAATTCAAAAGGAAAAAAAAAATTCTGGGAAGATATACAGTAAAACAAAAATGTTGCAAGCCCTGAACAGTGGGGACATGTGTAGCTTTTCATTTCTTTATGTATTTATATAATTTTGAAAATTATGTAATTTCTTTACATATTTTATTTCTTTTCTATAAAACAAGTATATTACTTTTATAATCAAACAGGAAAACAATTAATGTCCTTCCCCCTGGAGCTGTCTTATCACTGTATACTACCCTGGAGTTTCTGGTTAATGTGCTACTGAGCAACAGGCGGTTCCCTTAGGCTGAGCGCCTGTAATGGGCCCCAGGGACTCGGGGAGGGGGAATGGAGGGCAGGCACCCACCTGGCTCTTGGGCGGAAGGATGATGTCGTCGTAGGGCCCCACAATGGCGCTGGCGAACTTGCTGAAGATGATGGGCTCCTTGGGCACAGGCACGTTCTGTTCTCTGCAGTGGTCCGCATAGTTCATGCCTACACACACTACTTTGTCTGGCCGAGTGACTGGGGCCAGGAACGTCACCTCTGACCGTGGGAGGACAGGCAGCTGGGTGGCCAGTGCTCTGCAAAATCCAGAACAGGAGAGAGGGGCGTGCTGGGGAGATCTGCAGCTGCTACCAAGCTTTCCTTTTTAAAACATACTTTCTAAATCAACCATCAGAGTCAGCATTGAAGATCAAGCCCAGCTACTGCCCCTTGATATGAGAGCACTGTTTATGCTCATCCAGTGTCGATTTCCTCTCCCCCATTAGGTAATATGGGCTTCTGCAGGTGGCTCAGTGGTAAAGAATCTACCTGCCAATGCAGGAGTCGAGGGTTCAATCCCTGGGTTGGGAAGATACCCTGGAGAAGGAAATGGCAACCCACTCTGGTATTCTTGCCTGGAAAATCCCATGGACAGAGGGGCCTGGCGAGCTATAGTCTGTGGGGTCGCAAAGAGTCTAATATTACTTAGCGACTAAACAACAACATAATATGGAATTACATAATACAGAAATACATAGTAATTTCCATGTAAGTGAATTCAAAGGGTGCAAATGGGGATAAGGGAAGCTCTGTCGTCCACCCCTTCTCCTAGTCACCGCACTCCCTCCCCATAGACAAGTGCTGTGTCCTGTATGGATCTTCAGTCACTCTGTGTATACTCTTCTCCCATCTTTTTTATGCCAATAACAGCATGTTATATACACCTTTTAAAAAATATACATTTTAGAGATCTTACCATATAGTCTATTAGCTTCCTCTTTTTTGTATGATTGTATATTACTGCACAGTAGATATACCCAATTCTCTAATAAAGGACATGGAAGGAGTTTCTAATCTTGCAAGAATATAAAAAATAGGGGAAAAATACTGTTACCAACACTGTGTGCTGTCAAACATCTGTATTTATATCAGCTTAACAGGTGAAAATGACATCTCAGAGTTTTTAGTTTTTTAATTTAGTTTTTAATTTACTGTGTGTCAACATCTTTAGACCAGATCCCATAGGGCTCCTGGGTTCAGAGAGGCATCTACCTAATCCAACTCAAACCCAAGAACTATCTTTAAGAACATCTTTGCAGCCCTCTCCCCTCTTAGGACCCCAGGTTCTGGCCCCTCAGGCAAGCAGGCCTTAGCCCCCTCGGGAAGGCAGGGGGACAGAGTACAATCCTGTCCCCCTCACCAAGTGTGTGGCCTTGGGGAGGTCAGTCATCCTCCCTGGGTCCCCCTGTAAACCGAGGCTGTTGACCCACAAGACTCCTAAGGCTCTTTGCTAAGAGAGAGGAACCCTGATCCTTTGCAAAACAACTACCCTGGTTCTGTTTCCCAAGGCGGAGATGGGGTGGTGAGGATGGAGGGAGAACGGGGCAGCTAAGGCAGGGTCGTGCTGCCTGCTGACTTACCTTCTCACCACTGACAGAGTGGCCTCTCCCTGCTCCAGGAACTCCACCATCGTCTTGGGCAGTGTGGGCTCAAAGGCGTTAAGGTCGATGACACCCCCGCCATTCCCTGACTCCAAGCCCAGATGGGGTCCCGTTAGGTGGGGTGCCTGGAACTGCACCAATCTCATGTCTCTGGAGAGCTGAAAGGGCCACCTCTGCGCCTGCAGCACAGTCGTGAGCAACCTCCTTCCACCAGACCCCAGCATCAGCTCCTATGGGGAGAAAGTGGGTCCTGAGGACAGAGGGCCTGAGATCATCGCTGGGGCTCCCAAAGCTCCTTGAGCTGCAGCCCAAGGCTTTTTGCCCCATCAGCCTTTCCTGGCACATGGCATGGGAAGTGGTCCAGATTTTAAGTTATTTCACCACATATATAAGGTCATGTTTTGCTCAATTCTGTGCCTGTAATGAAACACTGAGACAGTGAAGGACCAGGAAGCCTGGCATGCTGCAGTTCATGGGGTCTCAAAGAGTCGGGTATGACTTAGCAAATGAACAACAACGAAACACTTCTAGAGAAGCAACTACTTCATGCCAGCCATTAAGCTAGGTCCCCAGGATTCCAGCCTTCCTTCAACCAGTGCTTCCGGACAGCTTAGGCTGTACCTGGCACCGCTGAGGCAGACAGTGCAGGTCAGACACGCTCAGCCCCGCCGTGCTGCCTGCAGGGAAGGCTGATGTTAACTGATGCGGCTAAGTAGGATTCAGCAGCTGGGACCACTGCTGGGCAGACTGAGGGCCCTGCCTTTGTCAAGCTTCTTGAGAAAGTGTGGGCGAGGCTAAGATGAATAGGACTAGGAATTCATTAAAGGGGGCCCACCATGAACAAGAGACCACAGGTCAAACAGGCTCCACTCAAAGACAAGCTGACAAAAGAAATTTTTTTTTAATGCCAATTTGATCCTGTTACTCTATTTGGGCTTTCCAGATGGTGCTATGGTAAAGAACCCGCCTGCCAATGCAGGGGACACAAGAGACACAGGTTTGATTCCTGAGTCAGGAAAATCCCCTAGAGGAGGAAACAGCAACCTGCTTCAGTATTCTTGCCTGGGAAAGCCCATGGCCAGAGGAGCCTGGCAGGCTACAGTCCATGGGGTCACAATGAGTTGGATATGACTGAGCAAATAAGCACGCACGCATGGGTGAGAGTACAGGCTGCCCGGGGAGAGGCTGCAGGCAGAGCTCAGGGGCCAAGCCTGACAGGGGCTCTCTCCTCTCTGGGTCCCTGGGCCATGACTGTCTCTTTCATTACTGGGTGCATGGTGCCTAGTACTGTGCCTGCCACGCAGCAGGCGCTCAGCTAGTCTCAGCTGAAAGAAGGAATGTCAGAGCAGGGGCTTGACTTTTCACTAGCTGGGAAAGCTTGGTGATTATCCATCTCAGGAGGCGGTGCCATCCCACCTCAAATCACTGAGAAAGTATCAACAAGGCTCAGGTCCCATCTTGAGTTCTAGGCTCCACTCAAAGACAAAACCCATTCTCTTTTTTTTTTGTTTCTAAGTCTGGCCTCTGTTCCAAAAGTCCCTCCTCTTCATGGTTCTGTGCTTTTAAAAGTAGCCCTTTATGCTTGGGCTTCCAAGGTGGTGCCTGAGTAAAGAACATGCCTGCCAATGCAGGGAATGTAAGAGACATGGGATCCATCCCTGGGTCAGCAAGATCTCCTGGACGAAGGCATGGCAACCTGCTCCAGTGTTTTTGCCTGGAGAATCCTATGGACAGAGAAGCCTGGTGGGAGTCAGATACAACTGAAGTGACTTAGCATGCATTATGCTCAGGCACTTGGAGGTAATCCCAGACTCCTGGTTCTCTGATGATTCAATCTGCCTTGATAAGTTGAAGACTGATTAGATCCAGGTCACTTGTTCTGATTGCTCACTGTGCTGGCTGATGAGTTTAACCAGAAAACCAGGAGTTTAAAACTTCCTACCCTCCTACCTTACACAAGCACCAACCATGCCATGGGTAAGGGATGTTCAAGCTACAATGTGAGCACTCAGATACTTCACACACTAAGATTAAACAGATCCCACTGAATGCCAGGTCTTACCTTAAGTGCTTTACCTGCAGTGTCTGATTTAATAATCCTGACAACTGTGGAAGGTAGGGTCTATTGGTCCCATTTCACAGATAAACAATCTACAGTAAACTGTTGGGACTTGAATCCAGGTCCAGGTGACACTGGAGTTCTTGATTTGGGTTAACATGTCCTCGTGTCCTCGGGGTGTTAAGCATGGGACACTTGAGCCCAGGGATATTGATGAGAAATAGGAACCTCCAACAGGAGATTTGGAGGCTCAGGGACGCCCTGCAAGAAGTCAGCCATGCTCTGGGAAATTTGATCTGCTGGCTACTGCCTCGGGGAGAGGGCTGGTCACCTGCTCTCCCAGATAACCACAGGCTGACCTTCCCACGTGACAGATCCTTGCAGGTTCTCATTTCGTCCTATAGCAATCCCTCCAGGCAGAGCGCCTCATTTCACAGAAGGGGCGTTGAGGCTTAAGGTAAAGTCGCCAGCCAAGGCACCTGAAAGTTGCCCCGCTGCTTCTGCGGGAATCAGCGAGCCACAGTGCCTGAGCTCAATCCAGCTCCGGAAAAGGGTCCTTAAGCAAAAAGGCTGGGACCTGGCACGTCGCAGGCGCCATAAGCCTGCGAGACAAAGGTTTGCGCCCGGGATCGCGTGCCACTATTCACTCGTCTGGGCCCCCGCGTGGGCCCCCCAGTTTCCCTGTATGCCTAGCTCAGGGGGCGCTCGGAAGGGCCCGCCCACCCTGAGTGCTCGGAGAGGCGGGGCAGCAGCGTTCAGTCCTGCCCATCCCGGGAGGCCAGGAGGGAGGGAGGCCGAGGCCCGGTGCGCCCCGCCATCTGGCCCAGATCTAACCTACCTGGCGCCCTGCGCTGTCGGGATAGGACTCGCGGGCCCGAGACCACGATCACCCGGCGCCTGAGCGCAGGTACTGAGGTCCGGAGACAGCTACCAGCCTAGAGTTCTATCAACAGGGTGAGCCGAGGGGCTCCCCTAAATAAGGCGTCAGCGGAGGCGGGCGCGCTCTCGTGGCGTCACAGGGACAACGGCCAATAGCAGGGCGTCTAGTTCGGTGCCGGAAGCACGTTGCCGAGGGGGCGGACCCAGCGGAGGCACTTGCTCTCGGGTCGCCCTGCGCTTGCAAGAACCTGAAAGTGGGTGCTTCCTGAAATTTTGCGCCCTGGGCCTGCCTGAGGCCCTGCATCTCTACCAGGCCCAGCTCTGATCTTTGAGCAAAACGCAATGGAGACCAAAGTATGGCGTGCTGGTTAACAAAGACAAGCCTTAAGATTGTGCCAGATCAGTGAAGAGAGGAGGGATGTTTGTACCCATTTTACATCTGGGCAACCTGAGGCAGGAAATGTTTTACTCAAGAAGTCGTACTGACCCCCAGTGCAGCCTTTTACACCTTTTTACAGCCCTGTCTTCATATGGGCTGCACATAGGGTAGGGGAGGCATAACCTCCATTATTAGAAAACAGGTATTATAGCGGAGAGGTGGTTTAAGTAAACAATCTTACTTTCCAGGCCTCTGGCATATGAAGACATAGGAGGGGGTCTGGGCCAGAGTCCCAACACTTAATCAAGAGCAGACCATCAAGGGCTTTATTTGCCCTAGGAAGGAGTTTGAGCCTTATCTAATATCACAGGAGGCTACTGGAATGTCCTCAGAGGGAGTGGGTTGCATTTGAGTTTTGTTCAGGCCACTCCTTCAAGGAAAGGTGTCTGAGTAAGAGTGATGCAGCCGAGAGCAGTGGTGGCTTGGTGTGCGGCAGAGATGGTGAAAGTTCTGAGACATTGAGAAGGCAGAACTGACAGCCTTCAGTGATGACAGGCGGTGGGATTAAGGGGGAAAGAGGTGTAAGGCTGACTCCTAGGTGTCTGGCCTGGTAGATGGCAGTGGCATTCACCAAGACACGGGTTCCAGGGACGCAATGTGTTTGGGGAGAGGATGGTGAGCTCAGTTTTGGGTGGGTTGTATTTAATGTGTCTGTCTCTGGGGTCGCACAGAGTTGGACACGACTGAAGCGACTTAGCAGTAGCAGCAGCAGGTTATTAAAGGGGGTCTGGAACTTCAGCTTTTGTCTGGCTTGAAGATGCAGGTCAGCATGCATGCATGCTAAGTCACTTCAGTCATATCCAACTCTGTGCGACTCCATGGACAGCAGCCCATATAAATGGAACATGGCGGGTGAGTGTCATGGGCGGGGGGATGTGCTAAAGAGAGCCTAGCATAACCCCCAGTCAGGAGACCCACCATGTAAAGATGAGCCAGAGAGATGGAATGGAAACAGTGAGACGAGGGAACTCGTAACTTCAAAAGTTAAGTAGAGAAAGGGAAGATTAAAAAAAAGACTCACACCAAACTTCTACTAATGTAAACTGCAATGTTGAGATGACAGATACCCTACAAGGCAGAGTCAACGTTGCCGAAAAGAAGATTGGTGAATTTGAAAACAGCACTAGCTTTTGGGCTGGTGCCTCCATCTTCCGGTAAATCGCCAAAATGACCAACACAAAGGGGAAGAGGAGAAACTAGTGTTCTAGTCCTTTTAGAAAACACGGCCACATGCACGTGAATCTACAAGAAAGGAAAGGGCACTGCCCAGAAAGGGAGGCCCCCCACAGCAGAACTGAGTCTGCAGCATATCCCCGCGTGCTGCCAGCATTGTTGGAAACAAACGAAGGCAAGATCCTTGCTAAGAAAATTAATGTACATTTTGAGGAGGGTAAGCACTCTAAGAGCTGAGATAGCTTCCTGACAAACATGTGAAGGAAAAAAATAGAGGCACAAAGTCAGTGGGACTTCCCTGGCAGTTCACTATTTAAAACTCCATTCTTCTACCCCAGAGGGTTTGATTCTTGGTTGGGTAATGAAAATCCTGCATGCTGCCCGACACAACCAAAAAATATTAAAATTGTTTTTTAAATATGCCAGCAGATCTTAGGTCTAGTGATGTGTTTTGGTTTTTTTTTTAAGACCATTAGAAAAGACCATTTCTCTGGGAGAAATCCAAACAGCTTAATATATGTGTAATTGGACCCAAAGTAGAGGAGAGGGAAGGGGGAATAGAAAGAAAATATTTGAAGACGTGATGACCAAGACTTTTCTAAACGTGATGAAAACTGTAAACCCACTATACAAGAATCTCAACAACCCTCAAATACAAGGCACATGAGGGAAAGGACGTCACGGCATAGCACAAGCAAGTTAGTCCATATTAGTGATAAACAGAAAAAGTTAAAAGCAGCCAGAGGACTTCTATGTCCAGAAAAATGAGGAGTGTTTGTCTTTATTCCTCCTGCTAAGTACAACTAAAAACCTACACAAAGCAATCGTAAGACTCTGAAAAAGATGAGCAGGCAGGCCGGCACGGGGTCTACATAGCTGTGAGGCGACATAGCAGTGAGTTCCCTGGGCTCTTTTTTCTCACATATCCGGACTTGGTGCTGAGAGAGCTGGCAACTGGAAATGCCAACGGGTGCAGACACAAAAATCCTCCAGAAAATCCTGCTCTCTTTAGTCAAAGGACTCGGAAAGGGACAGTCTTGCAAAACAGAAAATTTAGGCAATAACTGTTGTGGCCCCCATGCCCACTAGCAAAGGCGGAGTAGGAAGCCTAGATTTTTACCCTTGCCAGCTTGTAATGAAGTGCCTCAACCCTTCCCCCATGTCAGAGTGGTGAGCAGGGTGGGTCAGAGAAGGGCAGGTGGGGAGCCTGAATTGTCCTCCCTGCTGGGTAGTGACAAGGTCACCCTCCACAGTGGAGGCCATGTGAGGCACTGGAGTTCCCACTATGCTCACTAACAAAGACCCCTGGGTGTCATGGAGGCTGACTTAACGAAAATGAAAAATAACATATCAAAATTTGTGGGACTTTGCTAAAAGCACTTGGAAGGAAATGTATAACTCTAAATTCTTATTTTAGAAAAGAAAATTCTCAAACCAGTAAGCTTAGCTCCTCCTGGGGGTATGTGTTAAGCCTCTTTAGCCATGTCTGACCCTTTGTGACCCCGTGGACTGTAGCCCAGCAGACTTCTCTGTCCTTGGAATTTTCCAGGCAAGAATATTGGGGTGGGTTGCCATATCCTTCTCCAGGGGATCTTCCAAACTCAGGGATTGAACCTAGGTCTTCCACATTGCAGGTGGATTCTTTACCATCTGAGCCACAAGGGAACCCCATTTGCCATGACTAAATGGGGCTTATCCAAGAATGCAAGGCTAATTCAATAACCTTGGTGAAAGTTTCATAGACATTCCACCAAACACATTAAAAAAAAAAATCAATGAAATGGGCTTAAAAGCTACTGCTCTGCAAAAGGATGCTACAAGTATGAAAGAACAAGCAACAAATTTGGGAAAAAAGATTTGCAAACTACATACCTGACAAAGACCTCAGACCTAGGATGTACAAAGAATGCTCAAAAGTCAACAGAGAGAGGCTTCCCTAGTGGTCCAGTCGTTAAGAATCTACTTGGCAGTATAAAGGACACAGGTTTGATCCCTGGTTCAGAAAGCACTCATGCCACAGCGTGTGCCACAGCCACTGAGGCGGAGCTCCAGAGCTTGTGAGCCTCAGCTGTTGAGCCCATGTGCTGCAACCGCTGAAGCCCACGGCCCAGAGCCTGTGGTCGGCAGCAAGACAAGTCACTGCAGGGAGAAACCTGCACGCCGCAAGGAAGGGGAGCCCCTGCTCGCTGCAACTAGAGAGAGCCCACATGCAGCGAGGAAGACCCAGCCCAGCTAAAACGTCAGCTACGTGTATTAAAAAAAGATCTACACAGAAATCAGCAGAGAAGAAGGCCCATATCATTAGAACATGGGTACATGACATGAAGAGATGTCTCACTGAAGCAGCTATCAAATGGCACATGATCACGTGAAACGTGTCCAGCATCGCTGGAGTTTCCGGGATTCACACTGAGACCAGAACGCGATGTCACTGCAAAATTATTAGAGCCACTAAAATGAAAAATAGTGACCATCTCACGAGCTGGAGAGGGTGTGGATAACTGGATCTCTTATACATTGTTGACGGGAATGTAAAATGACTATTTCTTTAAAAAACTAAAGAGGCACTTATAGCCCAGCAACTATTCTCTGGGCACTTATGCCTGTACATGGTTATTCATGGAAGTGTTATTTGTAGTAGCTAGAAACACGGAAACAAACAAAATGTTTCACAGTGGGTTAGACACAGTGTGTACATCCATGTGGAATCCCATGTGTCAATAACAAGGAAGTCTTTATTCATCAATATATATGCATTGTTTTTATAGGGCTTCCCAGGTGGCTCAGTGATAAAAAGAATCTGCCTGCCAGTGCAGGAGACACAGGATATCTGAGTTTGATCCCTGGATTGGGAAGATCCTCTGGAGAATGAAATGGCAACCCACTCCAGGATTCTTGCCTGGAGAATCCCATGAACAGAGGAGCTGGGTGGACTACGGTCCGTGGAGTCACAAAAGAGTCAGACACAACTGAGCAACTGAGTACGCACCTTGTTTTTTAGACATAATGCTACTGTACACTTACTGGACTACAGCACAATGTAGCAACTTTTAGATGCACTGGGAAAGCAAAAAATTATGTGGCATGGCCCATGATTCTAGGCTCTGGCTGCATCAGCCTGGCCCCTAATTCTGGGCAGAAGTGTCTCCCACCCCACAGCCCTTGACCTGACTCACTCCTACTCATCTATCAAAGAAAAAATAATCAGTCGATCTAAGAAAGAGATGGAAATTTTTATTTGAGACAAACTGAGGATTATAACCTGGGATCAGCATCTCAGGAGAAAATGCCTTTCCATCCCTTACACCCTCCTTCCACTGAAAATGCACTTTCCATTTTCCTTGCGTATTGAAATGTTTCCCTGATTGTTTCAGTAATTTTAGTTACATACATTATCATTCTTAACCTTTAATCTCTAGTAGGAAACCAAGAAGTAATGGTGAACTATATGTCATATTAGGATTTCCTGATTGGTGCTTATGAATATGTTTTATAACCTCTGGAAACATACACCTTCTCACAGAATTTCTTTCCCCACTGTGATGCAATGAGTGGTGGGCTTTGCATTATTTCTAGAGCCACACCTCTCGTTCTGTAAAGACTAGACTTGTAAAACAAGGACAGCTGTTTTTACTTCTTTTTTTAATTATGAAATTTTATTTCTTTTTGGCCATGCCATGCAGCATGTGGGGTCTTAGTTCCCGAGCAAGGGATCAGACCCGTGCCTCCTGCAGTGGAAGCGCGTGTGGCTGCCTCAGTTCAGCTCAGTCAGTTCCGACTCTCTGCGACCTCACGGACTGCAGCACGCCAGGCCTCCCTGTCCATCGCCAGCTCCCAGAGTTTATGGCTGCCTCGATGACAGCAAATTTACCTGTGTTGGGATGTTTTACTTCCCCTCATTTAGCCTAAGGGAAAAGCCTCCCCTGCTCCCCCCAAAATTGCTATCAGGCTCCAAACATCACATATGGTCAGTTTATTCACATCAGTGGCTTCTCGTTTGGGTAATCCATTTACAAACACTTTTGAGGATCCTCCCTGAGTTAAGAATTTCTTTAACTGTGGTCCTCAGTTTGGCCTTTGATCTGAAGAGCCTTGCCTACAACCTCAGTGGTTCCATTTCTAAAGGTAATCATTTAACAGTGTCTTCTGAGTGGAAAGGCGATTCAGATTGAAGGTTACCAGAATGAGTGCTCTAATAAAGGAAGACAGAGGGGAGCAGAAGGTAGTTTCGTTGTTGTTGGTTAGTTGCTAAGTTGTGTCTGACTTCTTGTGGCCCCGTGGACTGTCGCCACCAGGCTCCTCTGTCCATGTGATTTCCCAGGCAAGAGTACTGGAGTGAACTGCCGTTTCCTTCTCCAGGGGATCTTCCTGATTCAGGAATCAAACCCACATCTCCTGCATTGTGGGCAGATTCTTAACTGCTGAGCCATCAGGGAAGCCCCAGGTAAAGTTTTAAGTACCTTTTAGATCATTGCTCTTTCATTAGCCTCCTACAGAAACCTTTCAATGAGGCTATTTTGAAGGCTTTTTGGGCTTCTGAATACCAATTTTAAAAGGTGCCAAAAGAAAAGGTACAATAGTTTAAGATGAGAGCTCTCTAAAAAATTGTACCAATTTAGATATTTCTCCATTTCAAAGGATCCAAGGAGCTAGCTCTGAAATATTTGTCCTCGCAACCTCCTCCAGTATTCTTGCCTAGGAAACCCCATGGACAGAGGAGTCGCAGGGTCGGACACACACACACACACAACCTAATTTTAGAAAAATGAAAAACTCTTAGCACGGCTGTTTCCAGTAGACCCTGCAGGCACAGATCCAGAATGCTGGCTCTAACTGTGAGCTCAGAATTGTTTTGCGGTGCCCAAAACAATTGGCAATTTTAGGGCCCAGTTTCCAATTAAGTATTTGCAAGCGTATATAAACCCAGTGGCCATCCCAGAGGCAGTGGTTTACACAGGAGCTGTCTGCCCTTTGAGGCACAACTTCCCAGTGTTAATTCTGTGGCCTAATTCGGATGAGAGTTGTGTCTGAACAGCTTTCTGAGGGCAGTGCGGGGGCTGCTTCTGAGCCTAGCTCCCTGAGGAGTTACCCTTCAGCTCGACTCTTTCCCATGGCATGCCACGGCCTATTGTTGCCAGAGCTGCTCCAGGTCTTTGCTGAGACCCGCCAACCTCTGCCTTTAGCAGGAGTTCATGTAAATATTTTGAAAAATATTTATTTATCTGGCCGCGCCGGGTGTTAGTTGCAGCATGTAGGATCTTGTTTCCTGACCAGATATTAAACCCAGGCCCCCTGCGTTGGAGGCTCAGAGCCTTAGCCACTAGACCCCCGGAGAAGTCCCTAAAGTAAATCTTTAAAGGGTCCAGAGATAAGAAAGGAAGATAGATCCATCAAACAAAAACCCAGATGGAACCAGCTGCAACCAAAATGGTGATGAATCCGACCTCCAGCAGACCTCGAGCCTCATTATATGCTGATTTTGTGCTGAGCTGTGCTTAGTCGCTCAGTCGTGTCCGAATCTTTGGGACTGCATGGACCGAAGCCCACCAGGCCCCTCTGTCCATGGGATGGATTCTCCAGGCAAGAATACTGGAGTAGGTTGCCATGCCCTCCTCCAGGGGATCTTTCCAACCCAGGGATTGAACCCAGGTCTCCCGCATTGCAGGCAGATTCTTCACCGTCTGAGCCACCAGGGAAGCCCAAGAATACTGGAGTGGGTAGCCTATCCCTTCCCCAGGGGATCTTCCCGACCCAGGAATTGAACCAGGGTCTCCTGCATTGCAGGCAGATTTTTTACCAGCTGAGCTACCAAGTAAGCCCATGTGTTGATTTTGCTACATATTAAGTGGCATACCTGCTAGGACCTGACGTCAAGGACCAAAAAAGGATAAAAACGTATTTCCCTCTCCCTCGGAAAAACCGCCTCTTCCCGGCGTGGACTAATGCATACACCTCGCCATCGCTAGCCTCGTTCCTCCTCCCTTTGGCTTTACTTTTTAAAGTCAAATCCGCTTACCAGGTGGGCGAGAAGCTGTCAGGGAGCCTTGCTCCCGTTCCTCCAGTCACTGGCCATCGTCAGTCTCCGCTTGTGTGTATGTGCTCGGTTGTGTCGAACTCTTTTCAACCCCATGGACTGTAGCTGCCAGGCTCCATGGAATTTTCCAGGCGAGGATACTGGAGGGGGTTGCCATTTCCTATTCCAGGGGATCGTCCCGACCCGGGGATCAAAACTGTGTCTCCTGTATAGCAGGTGGATTATTTGCCACTGAGCCACTTGGGAAGCCCAGATCTCAGCTTAGATTTCGTTATTCATCTACTTAAACCCTAAGGGGAAAAGAACCCTCCCCCACAGCCCCTCGCAGAAGCTCAGAGCCTTGGCTGGGCTAGGGTGCGGGCAGAGCCCTTGTGGCTTACTTCAGTGACACCGTGACAGCCTGAAACTATCGTGGCTGCTCAGAACGCTAGGTAACCAGCCTCTCTCTCCTCCCTGGAGGGGCAGCATTTACTCAACGATTGTCTTGGGTCTCCCTTGTTCTTCAGAGTTGAATAATTCAGCTTCTCGTTTCACTAGCAAAAGTTTTGTTCAGACATTTTATCAACTCATTTTTTTTGTGATTTAAGTCAGTTTTAACAAAAATCCAGCCACCTGTGTTTCCCTGGGCATCTTACCCAAACACCCTAGGTCCTGCAGAAGAAATGTACTGGTGTTCCTTGAGACTCCAAGTCTTGAGTGAAGCAGCTCAAAATGTTCAGGATTCTCACTCAAACAATGAAATCCACATATCAGGAGAACTCTTGGGAACACCTGAAGAGTACCGAGAAGCTGGTGGGGATCAATGGGCTGTGCTGATTCTCATTCTGGGTAAACTCCAGGGGGCCCTCTGGAGGGTGGATATCCTGCTGGTTATGTCATGCATGTCATTCATCAGCCCAGCCAAGAAAGAAAGAAAATGGAAAGTTTTATTCATTCCAAATGGAGGATTATAACCTAGGAACAGCTCCTCAGAAAGTTCTGAGAACCATTACACTCATTACAAGGCAAGGCACAGTTTTGCAAGTTTTGCAAGTCAGAGGGCTGGACATTAAATGATATATTATCGACAGTTTACACAGTCCAGACCTAAGTGTCACTGTGGCCCCCTTACAAGATCAAAAATTGATGCTTTCAAACTGTGTTGTTGGAGAAGACTCTTGAGAGTCCCTTGGACTGTAAGAGATCCAACCAGTCCATCCTGAAGGAAATCAGTCCTGAATGTTCATTGGAAAAACTGATGCTTTGGCCGCCTGATGTGAAGAACTGACTCATTGGAAGGGCCCCTGATGCTGGGAAAGATTGAGGGCAGGAAAAGAAGGGGGCAATGGAGGATGAGATGGTTGGATGGCATCACCGACTCACGTGACATGAGTTTGAGCAAGATCTGGGAGATCGTGAAGAACGTGGAAGCCTGGTACACTGCAGTCCATGGGGTCACAATGAGTGGGGACATGAGTTAGCAACTAAAAATAGCAAGATCAAGAAGGAATGTTATCTTTTGAGAAGTTGTCTTGGGGTTAGGAGAGTGTGGCTCAGGCTGGCTGAGATGCCCTGGGCTGCTGGCCAGCAGAAGCATTTCAAAGAGACTTTAACCCTGGTGCTGGGACAGCTGGCCCCTGACCCTGCAGGCTCAGGGCCTGAGACCTGCCGCCCCGCCCACCCGGGGCTCTCTGCCTGGCCTCCTTCCCTGTGCTGCTGGGTGCGGGGTTTTACTGACTGATCCCCACCCCCTGTGCCTCCCACAGTGCCAGTGTTGGCGGGGCTCCAGGCCTAAACGCTTGCAAGGTGGCCCACAGCCTGGTAGGGGAGACAGGGCCAGGCATGTTGGCCCCAGGGCCCACTGGAGTTTGGAAAGCACCTTCGCCACTTGCAGCTGAGCCTGACAGGAGGGGCTGTGGCGGTGGAGAACTTTTCAGCTGAACGTGCCTGTCAACCCACTTTTTTTTAACTGGCTTTGTGGGGAGGGTGGAGCTCTTACGAGTGAAGGGTCTAGAGACTGAGGGAGCACTTGCTTAAGGTGTGATTTGCTTTTGAGCTCAAGGCTGACCCGTCCCCCTGACCCTACAATCTTCTCCTCTTCACCCCTCCCTTCTCCCTTCATTCCCACAGCTCCTAACAATGGCAGAATGCCCGCCACAGCCCTAGGGCTCACCTCCCGGCTTTGATTAGGGAACAGTGTCTTTCCCAAGCATTCCCAGCAGCAGAGTTCTCCCGGGCCTCGTCAGCTTTCCCTGGGAAGGGGTCCCCCCCACTTCTGCCCCAGAATTGTGGGGGTAGGCAAAGCACCAGCTGGCTTGGGCTGGCCTTGGAGGTCGGGTGAACCCCAGGACTGCACAGATAGAGAGCAGAGGAGGGGTCCCCAGGCAAGACTGAGGGGCATGGCCAGGAGAAGAGGGAGGGTCTGCAGAGGCTGAAGACTGATGTCCAATCAGCTGGTCTTCGCTGCCCCCAGACACCCGCATCAGCAGGAGAGAAGTTCCCAAAGGCCTTTTTTTGCCAGGGGAACAGAGGGGTCATGTTGGGGAAGGATGGACAGGCAGACAAAGATCATGCATCCACAGGGGTTCAAGAGAGGTGAACCCTGTGCCCAGGACGAGGTGTGAGAGCAAAGGCAGGTAGGGCAGTGGCGGGTGAGTTAGAGGGAAGCTGGGCTTTCCTGCTGGAGGAACAGGCAGAATAAAGAGGCGTACAGTGAGACTTCCCGGTGGTCCAGTGGCTAAGACTTCATGCTTCCAATGCTGGGGACATGGGTTCCATCTCTGGTCAGGGAATTAAGACCCCACATGCCACACAGCTAGGCCAATAAAAAAAAAAAGTCACATAGCAGCTGGCAGGGAGCCCGGTTCTAAGACTGGCAGCCCTCCCTAGTCAGGGCAGCTTCAAGGGGACGGTTAGGTTGGATGGAGCCCTGACTGGTGTCATCACCACACAAAAGAGGGCTGTGCTTGAGAGGCTCTGAATATCTTCTAGGGTCACACTGGGCCTTCCTGCCCTTAAACTGTCCCTCCTCTGGGACCTCTCAGCTCTGGTTTATCGCTAAGTCATGTCCAGCTCTTGTGACCTGATGTGGACTGTAGCCCACGAGGTTCCTCTGTCCATGGGATTTCCCAGGCAAGAATACTGGAGTGGGTAGCTATTCCCTTCTCCAGGGATCTTCTGGACCCAGAGATCATACCCTTGTCGCCTGCATTGCAGGCTGATTCCTTACCCACTGAGGCACTAGGGAGGCACAGGCTAAGTTCTGGCTGTGAGCTGAGCGGTTTCTCCCAGGCCCCCTCATCTTGGCCAGGATTGGTTCTGTTCTGGCCACAAGCACCACTCCCGATGCATTTGGCCCCCACTATACCCCACTCTCCTCTCCAGTTTCTGAACCCCGAAAAGCTCATCCTGCAGGCAGCTCGAGCCTGTACTTTCTCTGTGCACCCAGCGGCTTCAGACAAAGTCCGTGTGCTCTGAGCTGACCACGTGACATCAGAGCTGGCTGGACCTGCCGCTTTCCTCACCCAAAGGGCCAGGGCCCCTGTGAGTCAGCCGGAGGGCTGGCAGCTGTGTCCATGGCCTTGGGGGCTTGCCTGAGGTGGAGAAATTTGATGGGGGCAGTGAGAAGAACAGGGACCATGTTAGGATGACAAAACCTGGCTCAGGGCGGGCCTGTATGAAGTCTCAGAGTCCTCCTGACTCAGTGGCACGGCTCTGGTCTGGACTGTGTTCATGAGGGAAGATGGACAGACGGGGAATAAAGGCTTCCAAGCACTGTGAGCAGACAGCCCGGATACCACACTGATGAGTGCGTGCTCAGGTGCTCAGTCCTGTTCAATTCTTTGCAACCCCACCAGGCTCCTCTGTCCATGGGATTCTCCAGGCAAGAATACTGGAGTGAGTTGCCATTTCCTCCTCCAGGGGATCTTCCCGACCCAGGGACTGAACCTGTGGCTCCTGCACTGCAGGTTTTTTTTTTTCACTGCTGAGCCATCGGGGATGCCCCATTACTCTGTGGCGGGCTCCTCAACTTCTCGCCTGGAATCTGTTTCCTCTTGTTTTATTTGCAGCTCTGTGGGAGGCCCCAGTGCCCTGCAGTCCTCTGTGGCAAGCTCGGTCCCCAGCCTATAGCTTCCCTCATGGCCCGAATCACTGCCTTGGGCGTTTCTGCCTTTGGTGACCCCACAGACTCGAGTTTCCTGAAGGCAGAGCCTGTGGCTTGTCCACTGTGGTCTCACAACACTCCCCACATCCAGTGTGTGGATGGTGTTGACTAGAGGGAGAATGATGCCTCCTTTTGTGCGGACGTGGGAACTTGGAACTTGGAAGGAGCAGGGAAGAATGCCACAGACACGTCCCTGCCTGGCAGGCAGGTGTCCCACCCAAACAGACACAAAGCGCAGGCCTCCTTCCTTGGGGTCTCGGACAGCCCAGGTGTTTCTCCTGCAGTGCGGTCTCCTGTTCAGCCTTCTAGACCTCCCCTGGGAAGGGGGTGAGTGCGCTCTTCAAGCTTCTTTTCAGGATTTTCAAAAGCCTTGGCTGGCCCAGTGGTTAAGACTCTGCATTTCCTTTGCAGGGGCATGGGTTTGATCCCTGTTGGAGAACTAAGATCCTTCATGCCGGGCAGACAAAAAAAGAGAGAGAGAAGGAGAGAAAAGAGGAGGGGGGGCGCCTAATAGGTTAAGTCTAGCCTGACTAATCCAAACGTACACCGTATGTGCTTTGGGTTGGAATGAAGTCAGCTCTGTGTGGTAACAGTTATGCAGCCTCATGAGAGTTATGTGTCCTAGTTAATAAAATAGGGCCCGGTATGTCTTTCTCCCAGCACCCAGTGGAGAAAGGCTGGGATATGAAACTGTCTTCAGGNTTTTTTTTTTTTTAATAAGAAGCCCATGACTTAGTGCCTGCCAATGCAGATGTGTGTTTGAGCCCTGGGTTGGGAAGATACCCACGTGAAGGAAATGGCAACCCATTCCAGTATTCTTGCCTGGAGAATTCCATGGACAGGGGAGCCTGGCAGGCTATAGTCCATGGGGTTGCCAAGAGTCAGATATGACTTGGCGATTTAACAACGACTCAGGTTGTACGTTTATTTATTTATTTTTAAGTCAGCACTGGGAACAAGAAAGAGCTCTTGGGAATTAAAAATGAGAAAACAAAATGACAGACTCAGAAGAAGGGTCAGAAAAGCACGTGGAATCTTCCATAAAGCCGCCTGCAAAGGCCAAACTGGAAAAGAGAAGAGAAAAGCAGATAACGAGCAGTCCACTCCAGAGGGACTGAAACTCGGCCAGCAGGAGTTCCAGGAAGAGGCGGAGGAAATGGAGGGGCCGTGTCCATGGGGATGAAGGGGAAGGCTGTGTTGTCCAGGTCCTGCCAAGGACCTAACGATGAGGGCAAACAGTGAGAGGTGTGGCGGGGCCATCACAAGCCATTACAGGAAATGGGTGCAGTGACAGGATCCTAAGAGCTTCCAGAGAGAAAAACAAAACCAAACTGAAACTACAACAATCACCAAATCAGGTCCTGTCCACAGGGTCAGGAATCAGTAGGAAACAGCTTCTGCCAGAGCTCTGGTTCCACACAACAGCTCAAACAAGAGTGAGAACAGAGTGACTCCCCTGGTGGTCCAGAGGTTAAGTCTCTGCCCTGCAATGCTGCGGACACAGGTTCGATCCATGGTCAGGGAACTAGGAGCCTATATTCTGCAGAGCAACTAAACCCGCGTGCCACAGCTGAGACCCACAGGCCAAAGAATAAATAAATTTAAAAAACCAACAGAGGGAGGACAGAACAAAGGTACTCGCAGGTGTCTCAGGCTCAGAAATGACCTCCCATGCAGGCTTCTGCAGGAAATTCCTGGAAGATACCTTTTGAAAGGAGCTTCCCTGGTGGCTCAGCGGTAAAGAATCTGCCTGCAATCCAGGGTTTAATCAGGAAAATCCCTGGAGGAGGGCATGGTAACTTACTCCAATATTCTGGCCTGGGAAATCCCACGGACAGAGGAGCCTGGTGGGCTGCAGTCCATGGGGTCACAGTTGTGCTTCAGACACGACTGAAGCAAATGAGCACAGGACCTCCTATATGCTTTTGCACAAAAAGTAAAGCAAGGAATATGAAGGAGTCCAGAACCAGGAGACCCAATCCAGGAGAGAGGGGAAGAGGCCTACAGAGGACAAGCAGCACCACGATGAAGGAGCTGGTCAGAGGCTAGGGAGATGTTCATTGAGACGACAGGAAAACGACAGGAAAAGAGTCAGGGTGAATTGCTGGTAAGGTCACAGTTCAGTTCAGTCGCTCAGTCGTGTCCGAATCTTTGCGACCCCACAGACACCAGGCTTCCCTGTCCATCACCAATTACCGGACCTTGCTCAAACTCACATCTATCGAGTCAGTGATGCCAGATACCAACCAAATGACCGTCAACCGTAGGCAAAAGAAAACTCTGTGCAGGCAAGGGAAACATAATCACAGTTCACTGACAGGCTCAGCTGGGGAAGAAATTCATGTCAGGAGAAAACCAAGAGTGCGTATCCAATCTGAATTCCATAGTTCTGGAAAGCCAGGGGATGGGCACGGTGTGTGTGTGAGTGGGAGACCCAGCTCCTCACTTGTGCAGAGGCAAGCGACGGCGTCTAAACCGGACAGTTGAGAAGCGGCAATAAAGGATCCTATCAGGCAACAAGGAGAAGAATAGGGACAGTCAGTGAAAACCCAGGAGGTGTATCTGCGGGTGGTGAGTGCTGTTTTTCAAAGCACAGCCTGTAAGTCTACTGAAGCCTGAAGTCTAGTGAAGAAAATGCAGGTACAGGAAAGGAGAACGGTGTTATAGTTCTTTCATTTTTTAGATTTAGATATTTATATTTAAGCAACATATACGTACTTTGATATTATTTTGGTCCACTGAGTATACATATTTTAACAAAAGATAAGAAATCCGGGCTTCCTTGGTAGCTCAGTGGTAAAGAATCCACCTGCCAGTGTGGGAGACACGGGTTCAACCCCTGGTCCAGGAAGATCCCACAGGCCAAGAAGCAGCTAAGCCCGCGCCCTACAACTCCTGAGCCTGCGCTCCAGGGCCCAGGAACCAACTCCTGAGCCTGCGCTCCAGGGCCCAGGAACCAACTCCTGAGCCTGTGCTCCAGAGCCCAGGAACCACAACTCCTGAGCCCATTTGCAACTACCCCTGAAGCCCAGGAGTCTAGACCCCGTGCTCTGAAACAAGTGAAGCCTCTGCGATAAGAAACCTAGGGACTGCAGTTACAGAGTAGCCCCTGCTTGCCACCGCTAGAGAAAAGTCTGTGCAGCTGTGAAGACCCAGCACAGCCAAAAAAATCTATATAATCCCATTAAGCACACAAAAGATTGAGGATGATGATGAACAGGGAGGCCTGGCGTGCTGCAATTCATGGGGTCGCGAAGAGTCGGACACGACCGAGCGACTGAACTGAACTGATACTTACTACATCAAAAGTTGGTGTTTATGAGTTACAGGTATTTAGTACTTTCCAGAGTGTTCTTTTAATTGAAAAAACATTTTAAAACCATTTCAAACATCAGTTCATTTTCCCAGTGCAAAAGAAGGGTGTTCACGTCAACTTTGCTGTCGTTGTTCAGCCTCTAAGTCATGTTCAACTCTTTTCAACCCCACGAACTGCAGCACGCCAGGCTTTCCCATCCTTCACTACCTCCTGGATATTGCTCAAACTCATGTCCATTGATTTGGTGATGCCATCCAACCATTTCCTTTGTCGCCTCCTTCTCCTCCTGCCCTCAATTTTTCTCAGCATCAGGGTCTTTTCCAGTGAGTCAGCTCTTTGCATCAGGTGGCCAAAGGATTGGAGCTTTAGCTTCAGCATCAGTCCTTCCAATGAACATTCGGGGTTGATTTCCTTTAGGATTGACTGGTATGATCTCCTTGCAGTCCAAGGGACTCTCAAGAGTCTTCTCNTTTGCATCAGGTGGCCAAAGGATTGGAGCTTTAGCTTCAGCATCAGTCCTTCCAATGAACATTCGGGGTTGATTTCCTTTAGGATTGACTGGTATGATCTCCTTGCAGTCCAAGGGACTCTCAAGAGTCTTCTCCAGCACCACAGTTCCAAAGCATCAATTCTTCAGCGCACAGTCTTCTTTATGGTCCAACTCTCACAACCACACATGACTACCGGAAAAACCATCGCTTTGACTGTACAGACCTTTGTCCACAAAGTGATGTCTCTGTTTTTTAAGATGCTGTCTAGGTTTGTCATAGCTACCATATCAATAAACTCTAGTTAACATGTGTCTTATCTCAAGAATATACAAAAGGGATTTGAATTGTTATAAATATTAATAAGCAGATCTGACTTTCTGGTTTCTTTGTTTTGTTTTAAAATATTCATATATTTATTTTTATTTTTGGCTGCATTCAGTCTTAGTTGCCCCACAGCAAGTGGGATCTTAGTTTCCTAATCAGGGATCAAACCCATGTCTCCTGCATTGGAAGCTGGATTCTTAACCACTGGACCATCAAGGAAGCCCCCTGACTTTCGGTTTTAAGGGCACATTGAGAGGTTTGGTGTGAGGTAGCGAGGTGGGCTGAGTGTCCCCCCACCCCACCCCCTCCAGATTCTTCCTGACCACAGGGGTCCCCACTGGGGTGCACCCAGGATTAGGCCCTGCCCAGTAGAAGGTCCCTGAGAAGTATACTCCAAAAAGGCTTCCTAGAGCAGAGCTCTGATATCAAGATCCTGCAGGTGAACAAGGAAGACGGTCCTCAAGGTAAACAAACTTCCTTGGAAGGAACCTGAGGAATTAATTTCATGCCAGACATGCACAACTTTCTGAGACAGTGCCTAGCAGAAGGGGATCAGCACTGGCACCTCCAACAAAGATCCACCATTGACCACTTCCACGGGACCACAGGAGCTTGACAGAGGCCTTCCTGACACCCACTACTGGGCCAGGGCCTCGCTAAGCAGTCTGGTCATCCGACTCCTGAGCCACAGGCACCCTCGTCCAAGCCCTGCCTGGGCGGTCACGCACCTGCTTCTGTCACTTCACCCCCAGGAGCCTCAGGTGCCTCTCACAGGACTGGCAAGAACGGGTCACGGTGGAGGCTGGGCTGGGACCGGGCAGAACAGTGAATGCTCCCTGTTGACTCCTTTGGACCGACTATAATTTTACCATGTGCAGGCGGAACTGAAACCAGAAAAGCTGAAAGCACTGTAAGCTCACAGGCACACTACAAGTGTGGCCCAGGGAGGGTGGGGCCCCTGCCGCCGGAGCTGGTGATGCCCCTGGGCCGCCCCGCCCGGCCCGACGTCAGGGAGCCGGGCTGCATGCGAGTGTAGAGGGAAGCTGAGCGGAATCTCGGGTTATTACCCCGGCCGGTCCTGGGGCTTTCTCTCTCACTTTCCGGTCAGCTGCCCTTGGCCTTGGAAGCCGAGCTGGGTGGTTATTGATTAAGCTCGGCTCTCAGCAAGGTTTTCCTCTCCAAAGAGGTTTCAGCTTTTTGCCTGCAGCTATTTTTAGGGGCCTGGGCTCCGCGGTTGGGGCCTTTCTCAACTGATGCGGTGTGGCCGGGTGTCGGTGGGGCCCACGTGCTGCCGGCTCGAGCCCAGGCAGGGCCCTCCTGGGGGCAGGCGGCTGCTTTCCCAGAGGTGGGGGAGCATGAGGCTGGCTCACACTGGGACGACCCCCAAGCCTGTTCAGGCAGGGATGCTCTGCCTGTTTGGGGGCAAAGGGGTAAATTCTGGGCACAGACCTCTCGTTAAACCTTGCTCCCTTTTCAAATGCAAATTTCTATTGGGTCACTACTGCCTCAGTGCACCTTGGCTTGGCAGGGCTGGAAGGAAAGGCTGGGAATAGGATGGCCAGACAGCAAACTCAAATTACCCTGACTTCAACAGGCCCAGGGCCAGCCACACAGAGACCATGTGTTTCCTGGGTAACACACTGGACTGCTGACACCAGGGTCACATCTGAGCCTCTGGACGGCCCCGAGGGGGCGGCGCCACGTCTGGGAGATGCAGGAGCCAGGGATGCGGGAGTGGTTGACAGGGACCTACCTCAAAGCGGATGGCCCCATTCCCGTCGGCGTCGAAGGCGTTGAAGAGGAAGTGTGCGTAGGTGGTGGCATCTAGGAGACCAAGGGCAAAGCTGGGAGTGTCCAGGCCGCCTGGCCGCCCAGGTCCCAACCCCATGCTGCTCCACTGGGCATTCCCACCGCATCCCGGGCTGGAGTCCACCCTTCCTACTGGACGGAGGCAGCACCAGGCAAGGAATGGTGGGAAGGATGTGGGGGGGCTGAGGGTTCCCTCCCTATAAAAAGGAAGCCCACACTCTGCAGGGCAGCCACAGGGAAGTGGGGACTTCGGGAAGAACCGTGGGCCTTGGACTCACCTCCCTGAGGGAAGAACTGTGAGTAAATGAGTTTGAACGTGTCTTCGTCCACCAGGCCTGTGGGGCACTCCTGCAGTAGGAAGGGACTCCTCTCAGTGACCCCAGCCACCCTGCCCTGCACCCCGACTCCGGGGGCCCGGCCTCTCTCTTCCCTCTGGCCGATGCCTGCTGCGCAAGGTACTGCTGGGCTCCCCCAGCCCCAGGTCGGGGAAAGCCCAGTGGAGTGGGCATCATGGGAGGGGTAGGCGGGAGGGGGTGGCAGGACCCCTCATGCTGGGCTGGTCTGTCCCCATGTTCCTCCACTGCACCGGTACTGAGACACTCAGAAGGGCAGGGCCTTCAGAACAGTGATTCTGGGCCCTGGCCCTCCCCGCAGACAGCTGTCCCACAAAACATGAGCCTCATAAAGCCCCTGGGGTATGCACTGTGCCATGGGGAACTTCCAGAAGGTGCCAGCACCCTGGAGCCAGCAAAGGAGAGCCGGGGGATCAGGGCCAACCCTGGGGGTGGGGGACGTGGGGCACTCACGTTCTTGAAGCCCCTGTAGAGGCTCTGCAGCTCCTTCTTGGTGAACTTGGTCTGTGCCTGCAACTGGTCAAGCCCCTCTGGCTGGTGGCGCACTGCGGACAGCTCCAGCTCACTGTCGCTGCTATCTGGAGGGGGACACAGACCCAGGAGGGTGGAACCTGTGGCCCTGCCCCCATCTCTCTCCAGTGTGGGTGCCAGGCTCCGGGTGGAAGTAAGGAGTGGGGAGACTCCTCGTGTGCCTACCAGGTACGGCTGCTCAGGCTGTGCACTGCACAGACCGGGTGCAGCTTAACAGCACACCCAGCTGTGCCTCCTGGTCTCTCTGCTGCCCTGCTCCTCACACACAATGGGCCCTCCCTGCTGGGCTCACCTGGAGCATGCCCACCCCCCCAGCCATATGGTGGGATGGGGGTGGGAGGTGGGAGTGAGTCTTGTGCTGGAAACACACTAAACAAGGGGAGGTGGAAAGGAAAAAGACAGAGACAAGTTACAGGGCACCTTGGCCTTTAAGACCCAATTCCTGGACCACCTCCTCTAGGCAGCCCTCCCTGATTTAGCCCAGGAATGGGAAAGGCACCCCTCTTGGCTCATCACACTGCTGCTTGGCTGCATTTTGTGTACAGGCTTAATTCACATTTGAGTAGAAAGTAAAATTTCAAGTTCTCTGTCTGTAGGGTAGGGACCAGATCTTTTATTTAATCACAGCACATCGAAATGGACAGCAGGATCACACGGACACAGACTAGAAAGAAGAAACCCAAACTATCCCTATTTACAGATGACATAATTATCCATGTAGATAGTTTCAAAGAACATACAAAAAAATCCTCTAATAAATGAGCTTAGCAAGGTCACAGGATATGAAGTCAATACAAAAATCAATCACAGTTCTATAGAAAACCTGTATGCAGCAACAAAGACCCAGTGTAGCCAAAAATAAATAAATATATAAATTTTTAAATGGTCCATATTTTAAAAAATCAGTTACATTTTATTGATCAATAATGTACCATTGGAAACCAAAATTCTAAAAACTTGTTATATTAATTACAATCACCCATCCCATAAGTGAAGTAGGGAAGATAGATTAAAATATGAAAAATAGATAAATAATGAAATATAAAATATAAAATGATAATAATAAACAATAAAAATAATACAAAATGTAAAAATAAATAGGTAAAACAAGCTAGCAAAACATGCACATAATCTGTATATTGAAAACTACAAAATGCAGATAAAAGAAATCACAGAAGATTTAAATAAGTAATGAGACACACTGTGTTCATGGATTGAAAGACTTGCATTATAAAGATGTCAATTATCTTCAAAATGATTTATAGATTTAACTTAATTCCAGTAAAAATCCCAGGACAATTTTTTTTTTGTAGATATAGACACACTGATTCTAAAACTTATGTGGAAAGGCAAAATAAATGGATTAGATAAAAGAAAAAAGTGGTAGAAATCAGTCTATCTGATTTCAAGACATTATACAGATATAATAATCAAGAATGTGTGGTGTTGGAGAAAAGACAGACACAGATGAGTGGAGCAAAACAGAGAATCCAGAAATACATCCACATAAATATGACTGAGATGATTTTTCACAAATGTGCAAAAGCAATTCAATGGAAAAAGTTTAATTTTTTCAACAAATGGTGCTAGAAAAATTAGACATCCATGTACTCAAAAAATGAACTTTGACCTAAACTTTATTTCTTATACAAAAATTAACTCAAAATGGAGCATAGATTTTAAAGTCAGATGTAAAACTATAAAACTTCTAGAAAAAAATAGGAGAACGTCTTTATGGCCTGGATTTAGGTGAAGAGTTCTTAAGCATGGCACCAAGAGAATGACTTATGAAAGAAAACACTGAAAAACTGTACTTCTTAATAAGAAAAGTTTTGCTCTGTAAGTGAAGTGAAGTCGCTCAGTCGTGTTCGACTCTTTGCGATCCCATGGACTGTAGCCTACCAGGCTCCTCTGTCCATGGGATTTTCCAGGCAAGAGTACTGGAGTGGATTGCCATTTCCTTCTCCAGGGGATCTTCCCGACCCAGGCACTGAACCCTGGTCTCCCGCGTTGCTTTACCATCTGAACCACCAGGGAGGAAAAGCTTTGCTCTGTAAGAGACATTGTTACATAGAAAAGGAAACTACAGATCTGCAAATCGAACTTCTAACAAAGGATGTTCAGAATATATGAAGAACACTCAAAATTTATCAGTAAGAAAAAGTACAACTCAAATTAATATTAATAAATGGGTAAAAAAAAAACAAACCTGATCAAGCACTTCACCATAGAGGATATACAGATGGCAAATAAACACGAGAAAGATGTTCAACACCGTATTCAATTAAAGAAATACAAATTAAAGCCACGATGAAACACCACTGCACGCCAGTAAGAATCACGTGCTAAGTCGCGTCAGTCATGTGACTACAGCCCGCCAGACTCCTCTGTCCACAGGATTCTCCAGTCAGGAATACTGGAGTGGTTGCCTTGCCCTCCTCCAGGGCATCTTCCCGACCCAGGGATGGAGCCCGTGTCTCTTCTGTCTCCTGCACTGGCAGGCGGGTTCTCCACGGACCCTACTTTCCTCTCAAGCTGTTGCTTTTTTCTCTCCTTTAACTCACCGCCTACACTTCCTCTCCTCTTAGTCTCCCTTGATCTTACTCCTATGGGGCCTGTGCCCCGCCACTCCAAGCAAACTGTTTTTCTTAGATCACCGGTGATCTCCATATCGATTATCCAGTGATCAGCACAGTCATCTTGACTCCTCAGCCACAAAGCACAACACGAGAGTGAAAAGTACAGTGACAACCCGGATGAACCTTGAGGATACCATGCTAAGCGAGGAAGTCAAGAAAGACGAATGCTGTACGATCTCAGTTATACGTGGAACCTAAGAAAGCCTCACTCTTAGAAACTGAGAGTAGGCTGGTGGTTGCCAGGAAACAGGGGGTAGGGGGTGGTGAGAGGTTGGTCAAAGGGCACCAGCTTCCAAGTATAAAACGAACAACTGGGGGATCTAAGCTACGTAAGGTATTGTGACTACAGTTAGCAATACTGTACTGTACCCTTGAAAGTTGCTAAGGGGTAGATCTTTTAAAATTATTTTTAAATTAAGTAACTAATTAACTGTTGGCTGCACTGAGTCTTCATCTCAGTATGGGCTCCAGAGCTCGTGGGCTTCAGTAGTTGCAATGCATAGACTTAGTTGTTCCAAAAGGCATGTGGGATCTTAGTTCCCCGACCAGGGATCAAACTTGTGTCCCCTGCATTGCAAGGTGGATTCTTAACCACGCGGAGCAGATCTCCAACGTTCTCACCATCACCACAATAACAAAAAAATGGTAATTATCTGAGGTGATGGATGCATCAGTTAACTTTATTGTGGGTGATCTTTACATATGCTTACACAATGTTAGGTGTTAATTATAGCTTAATACAGCTGGAAAAACAAACAAAGGAACAAAAAGAAAATTATGTGCCCATTTCACTTTGGAACATAGATGCAAAATCTTGAAGCATTTTAGGTAACTTAATCCAACTGAATTTTAAAAAAAAGTACACCAGGATCAAAAAGGTTTTATCTGTAAGAGTGTAAGGAGAGAAAATCATATGAAAACCTAATACAGAAAAAGCATTTGATAAACATCTACATCTATTTATAATTAAAATAAACAAGCAAAAACTTAGCAAACTAGGAACTTTATAAGGGAACTTTATAAACTTGATGTTGCTTATATTTGTAAAACAAATATTTCTTTACAGAAAATATTAGGTTTAATGGCAAAGGCTCACACACATTTTCTTTAAGATCTAGGACAAGACAAGGTTGGCCACAGTTACCACTAAATGATGTCTGGCAAATATTCTAAGGAAATTTTGAAAAAGGAAACAAACAAAAAAACAAACAAACCCCAAACAGTGTAAGAGTTGGGAAGTATAAGATAAAATTAACACTATTTATAGATGATATGGTCCCTACAAGGACCAAAAGAATCAATATACATGAGAGTTCAGTATATGTTGCCAGATGTGAGATTAATTTATGAAAATCAATAGCAATTTTCTATACCAGTAATAACCACCTAAAAAGCACAATAAAAATAACATCCATAATAGAAATAAAAACTAAAAAGTATCTAAGTATTAACCAAAACTCAAAGAACCTCTATAAAGAAAGATAATCTGAATAAGTAAGACATTCCATCTTAGATATAATAACATTATAAAGATGTTATTTCTCCTGTGATAAATTATAAATTTAACACCATCTCAATCAAAAATCCAGTTGGATTTTTGAGGACTTTGATAAATTTACTCTGAAATGTATAATAAAGAATTTAAAAATCCATAAGAATCTAGAAAGGAAGAGTAAAGAGAGTTTTCCCTATTATATACTAAAACATTTATAATCACTGTAATAAAAAATGTGTGCTTGGTACAAGAATAGACAAACACGCTAACAAACAGACCAGAGAGCTCAAAAAGAGGCTGAGGTATAGCAGGACCTTCCCAGAAGCTTTGGGGAAAGGCTAGCTGTTTAGTATAACAGACGGTGTTAGGAAAACTGACTATCATATAAAGAAAATAAATACCACATGCAAAAGCAAGCTCCAGATTAACTAAAGATAACACGTGAAAAAGGAGCTCTAGAGTTAGAATAAAATGCAGGCCTTCCCTGGTGACCCACTGGTTAAGAATCTCCCTGACAATGCAGGGGACATGTGTTTGGCCCCTGGTCTGGGAAGATCCCACATACCACATGCCCCAGAGCAGCTAAGTCTGTGCGCCCCAACTCCTGAGCCAGAGCTCTACAGCCCGCAAGTTGCAGCTAGAGAGTGGCCCTTGCCTGCTGCAACTAGAGAAGCCGCTTCCAGCAAGAAAGACCTAGCGGAGCCAAGCATAAACAAAACTTTACAATAAATAAATAAAAATAAAATGTAAAACAGTATCTTGCCACCCTAAAGGTGGGGGAAGATTTCTTAGAACTTCAAACCAGAAAGGACAAAAATTGATGAACACCATCACATCAAAGGACTTCAACAAAAGACACCAGGACCGCCAGGGATGCTCAACACAGAGGGAGGAGACGGCAGGCAGTATTTACAGCTGATGGAAGAAGAAGGTCTAGAGTTGATAAACATCGGAAAAGGAGACCAGAGACATGAATAAGGACAGGAAGATGGCACAATCTCCTCAACAAACAGCAAATGTGAATTTCAATGAGAAGTCCACACCTTCTGATGAACAAGAAACAAGAATAATGAAATAAGGGTCACAGGAGAGAAGAGAGATCCTGTCATCTTTAAACATGTGGTGACTGTGCACATTGGTACACCACTGTGGAAAACCGCTTGCATCTTCACATCTGCCTACCTTAGAAAAGGCAACCCACTCCAGTATTCTTGCCTGGAGAATCCCCTGGACAGATGAGCCTGGCGGGCTACAGTTCATGGGGTCGCAAAGAGTCGGACATGGCTGAGCACACACAACAACCCTTAGGGCACAGTAATCCTCCCTGGGGTGTACATGCCAGAGAAAATCATCGCCCAGGGGTCCCCAGAGGACTCCACACTAAAGATAGGCTGAATCGACCAAACGTCCATGCACAACAGAGCAGATGAATAGATTGTGCCCCCACCGGAGGAAAGGGTACACTGCAGTGAAAAATGAATGACCTACAACACAGAGCAATGTGGGTAAGTCTTAAACAGTGTAGCTGAAAAAACAGTCCTAGGAGACCATGATTCTTGTTTGTTTTTTGGTGTAAAATTCAAAACCAAGGGGAATTCCCTCGTGGTCCAGCAGTTAGGACCCCGTGTTTATATATATATATATTTATTTATTTACCCATCCTTATATATGCATTTAATGTGTTTTGTTAATGTTCTTGGTCTCTCAGTTGTGCTCGACTCTTTGTGACTCCATGGACTGTAGCTCACCAGGTTCCTCTGTCCATGGATTTTACAGGCAAGAATACTGGAGGGGGTTGCCGTGCCCTCCTCTGGGGGTGTTCCTGACCGAGGGACTGAACCCGAGTCTCCTGGGTCTTCTGTGTTGCAGATGGATTCTCTACTCGCCAAGTCATCGGGGAAGCCATATGCATTTAGTACAGGTTAATAAACATATTTAAAAGTAATTAGAGTCCCCAGATCAAGAGAGGGGAGAGAGAGAAAACACCTTCGGTCGGGAAGAACCATTGGTGACTTGGAAAATAAGCACAGCAATCCTAGGAGAAATGGTTAAAGGATATACAGAGGAAACTGACAGATAAGGAAACAGGAAAAGCTAATAAACATGCACACCGGTGTTCAGAATCATGAGCATGAAAAACGCATCTGAGAACGATGAGAAAAAAAAGTTACACCCAGCGAGCCTGCAAAATCAGCAAGTTCCTTACAGAGTCAAGCCTCAGTCAGGAAATGTGGGCTAACTTCTTCCCGAGCTCTGGACTCACCTGGCTGCTTACCACCTGCAACTCGAAATCCAGGAGGTCCTTAGACATACCAAACCCAAACTGAGCTCCTAATCTCCCCCTGCAAACCCACTCCACCCACAGCCTTCCCCGGCTCAGTTGTTGGCAACTCCACCCTGTGGATGCTCTCACCAAAAGCCTGGGCATAGACCTTCCTCCCAGCCCTCAGCCCCCATGCAAACCCTGCCAGCGCTCCCCTCAACCTGCACCCACCTCTGAGCCCTCCTCCCACCTCCACTGGCCCTCCCCCCAGCCGTCTCTTCTTCCTTGCCTTCCTGCTTCTGCCCTGCATTCTGCTGGTCTATTTTACAAATAGGGCTGGAGGAAGCTGCTGAAAACATATCCTCAGGTCCCCCTCTGTGCAACAGCCTCCCCTGGGCTGAGTATAAACACAGAAGTCTGTAAATGGCCAATAACTGTGCCCCCTGCCCCCAGCTCTGACCTCATCTCCTGGGTCCCTCCCTTCACCACTCCCTGGACTCAGCCATGCTGCCCCTCTAGCCGCTCAAGCCCACCAGGTGCACTCTGTTGCTGTCCCCTGGCTTGAATGCTCTTCCTCAGAATCCACACTGCCTGCTTTCCCCTGCTTGACTGTCACCTCCTCCAGGGTGTCATGCGCCTGCCATTCCCATCTTCCCTTGTCTCTGGTTTACTCCCTTCATCTGCCCATGACTTTCTGCCATATACACATTTCTCTGTTTACTGGTGTGATGGACAGAGTTTTGTCTCTTTCCACAACTCATATGTTCTGGTTTTGTTTTAACTGCGCTATTACTACACACATGCATGTCTGACCCTTTGCAACCCCATGGACTGCAGCCCTCCAGGCTCCCTTGTCCATTAGATTTCCCAGGCAAGAACACTGTGGGCTGCCATTTCTGCTTCAGGGGATCTTCCCAACCCAGGGATCAAATCCCAGTCTCCCATGTCCCCTGCCTTGGTAGGCAGATTCTTTACTGCTAAGCCATTGTGGAAGCCCACTGTTTTTTAAAAAATAACGTATTAATTTTTGGCTGTGCTGGGTCTTCAATGCTGTTGCCCTCAGCAGCAATGCAGCTGGAGCAAGGGGGGCTACTCTCCAGTTGGGGTGTGCAGGCTTCAGCAGTCACAGCACATGGGTTCAGTAGTGGCAGTTCCTGGGCTTTAAAGCACAGGCTCAATGGTTGTGGGGCATGGACTTAGTTGCTCCTAGGCATGTGGGAAGAAACACAAGCTGGAATCAAGATTGCCGGCAGAAATATCAATAACCTCAGATATGCAGAAAACATCACCCTTATGGCAGAAAGAGCCTCTTGATGAAAGTGAAAGAGGAGAGTGAAAAAGTTGGCTTAAAGCTTAACATTCAGAAAACGAAGATCATGGGATCTGGTCCTATCATCACTTCATGGGAAATAGATGGGGAAACAGTGGAAACAGTGTCAGACTTTATTTTGGGGGCTCCAAAATCACTGCAGATGCTGACTGCAGCCATGAAATTAAAAGAAACTTACTTCTTGGAAGGAAAGTTATGACCAACCTAGATAGCATATTCAAAAGCAGAGACATTACTTTGTCAACAAAGGTTCATCTAGTCAAGGCTGTGGCTTTTCGAGTGGTCATGTATAGATGTGAGTTGGACTATAAAGAAAGCTGAGCACTAAAGAATTGATGCTTTTGAATTGTGATGTTGGAGAAGACTCTTGAGAGTCCCTTGGACTGCAAGGAGATCCAACCAGTCCATCCTAAAGGAGATCAGTCCTGGGTATTCATTGGAAGGACTTGATGTTGAAGCTGAAATTCCAATACTTTGGCCACTTGATGCAAAGAGCTGACTCATTTGAAAAGACGCTGATGCTGGGAAAGATTGAGGGCAGGAGGAGAAGGGGACAAGAGAGGATGAGATGGTTGGATGGCATCACCGACTCGATGGATGTGGGTTTGGGTGGACTCCGGGAGTTGATGATGGACAGGGAGGCCTGGTGTGCTGCAGTTCATGGGGTTGCAAAGAGTCAGACACGAGTGAGCGACTGAACTGAACTGAAGGTTAAATGAAATCCTAATAAAGGTGGGGTCCTAGTCCAAAAGGATTTGGTGACCTTATAGGAGGATGAAGAGTGATTTCCTTTCCAAAAGGAAGGGAAGGAAAAGCCATGTGAGGACACAGGAGGAAGGTGACCGTCTACGTGAGAAGAGAGGCCTCACCAGAAACCAACTCTGCTGGCACCCTGACTAGGGCCTTCCTGCCTCCAGAGTTGTGGGAAAATACATTTCTGTTGTTTAAGGTCCCTGGTCTGTGATATTCTATTAGGGCTTCCCTGGTGGCTCAGATGGTGAAGAATCCACCTGCAATGCAAGAGGCTCGGAACTGACCCCTGGGTCAGAGGATCCCCTGGAGGAGGCCGTGGCAGCCCACTCCAGTGCTCTTGCCTGGAGACTCCCATGCACAGAGGAGCCTGGCGGGCGACAGGCCACGTTACGGCAGCTTGAGGAGAACCAGCCAGTTGGCCCTCCTGTCGGCTCACAGCTCACCCAGTCTGGAGCAGAGCCCTCACGCAGCGTGGGAGGTGCCCTGTAACGCATGCTGGGTTGGATCCCTCTCAGCTGTTTTCTTGGGTAGGCCCATGAATTACTGGCTGGGATGTCAACTTTTTCTTTAATTTGGCTGTGCTAGGTCATAGCTGCAGCATGTGGGATACTCTAGTTGAGACACACGGGGATGTAGCTTCCCGACCAGGGGTCAAACCTGGGTCCCCTGCATTGGGAAGCAAGAAGTCTTAGCCACTGGACCACCAGGGAAGTCCCTTGCGTGTCAATTTTAATGTCTCCATGCTGGGGCTACCTCTTGAAGCAACATTCCCTGTTGCTTACACCTGTTGGGCAGGGGATGGGTGAGGAATCAGAGAGATGCAATATTCCAAGAAATAGGTGCAACGACGGCAGGGTCAAAGGGCACCCCGGGGAGGGGGTCCAGGGTGTGCCAAGAGGCATGTGGGCATGAGAACAACATAAGAGCCAAAGAGCGGGAAGGGCTGGTCTGATCTCCGTTCCAGAATGGCCTCTCTGGTCTCAGGGGTCAAACGAAGAGACACAGAGAGGAGAGACTGGCAAGAGGCGTCAAGAAGGAAGAAGGCGCCGACCCTGGCTGCCACGTGGGCCAGGGCAAGGTGGTCCTGGGCCTAGACAGCCGCCTGCACCACTCTCCTCACCTGCTGAGTAGCCTTGTTTGGCAAAGCCATGGACCTAACTTGCCTCCACAGTCTCCCTCATGCTCAGCCCTCCCCTTCCCTCTCCAAGGGCTGGTCTGGGACCATCCCCTCTCCATCAAATATTCATGATAACCAGGGTACCAGCAACACAGATTTCACCTCTTTAGCAAACAAGCATTTTGTCAAAGACATGAAAGCATAAGGCTTTGAAAGATAATTGTTTTATGGTTGAATATTCCATGGTTGTTTGTGTTAGTGGTAAAGAACCTGGCTGACAATGCAGGAAACGTAAGAGATGTGGGTTCAACCCCTGGGTCAGGAAGATCTCCTGGAGGAGGGCATGGCAACCCACTCTAGTTTCTTGCCTGGAGAATCCCATGGACACAGGAGCCTGGCAGGCTATAATCCATAGGGTTGCAAAAAGTCAGACACGACTGAAGCAACACAGCACGCATGCAAAGTCATACCATGGTCTGACAGGTTACAGACCAGGCTTTCTTTCCATTGAGTAAAAGCCTTAGTCCCTGTCCCGTGTCCCCCACTCAACACAACCCTCTCTGCACAAGACCCGCCTGCAGGGGCGAGGGAAGGGTGGCTCCGAGTTTTCAGTCCTTTGAGCTAAGGGCACAAGGTAAGGGCACAAGGTACCCCGTGCATGACTCCCCCCATCTGGCTGCCCTGGCACCCCCGTGAGGCACTGCACTATGATGCTTCCCCTGCCAGCCAGTATCTGGCTTCACTCCCCTTTACAGCAAAGCTCTACGCTGCTCTGTCCACACTTGATGGTTCCAATCCCTCTTGAACCCAGAGGTTGGTCAGCCTGCCCTTGGCACTGCAGTGCATTCCTGCAGGGAATGAACATAACCAGCCCAACTCTTGGAACATGTCGGAACCCGCCATGGAGGCACTGGCTCTGCCAATAGGCAGACCAAACCCCGGAGGAAGCTGTCTCCACGTGGGCAGTCCCCATCCTTCCCCTCCCACTCTGTTCTCTTTACCCATCTGTACTCAGGCCCCCCGCCACCGGCTCTGCCCCAACCCCAACCACAGGGAACTCCCCTCCGAGGGTGTCTCCCAGGGCCACCCTACAGGGAGGGCCAAGACCTTGCATTTCTGGTGTTCCAGGCCTGGTATACAATGGGTGCCCCGTAAGTATGGCTGAAAATGGCATATGATTTATCTAGACTCCATACCTGCTGTTTGGCAGGCAGTGTTGGGCACATCCTGGGACCACAAGTGTATGGACACGGTGCTTGCAGCCTTTGGAGAGGTCACCATAAGTGGGGACAGGGATCTAGAAAATTCCAGGACAAGGTCATCTAATACAACCCCAGGGGCAGGGATCCAGAAGGGTCAGGGGAAGTTCTCGGGGGAGATGGTGCTTCTAATCCCATTCCCCACTTACAGACAAGGTCCCCACTTACAGACTAGGAAGTGGAGCTAAGACAGGAATGGTGATTTCCCCAAGTTAATGCCAGCATGTCAGGGACCACATCAGAGCTGAAAAGCAGCTCTCCTAGCCCCTGGCCAGTGCTCCTTCTAGAACAAGGTTTCTCAATGTTACCACTGACATTTGGGTCTGAGCATTCTTTAAAAAAATTTTATTTATTTTTTTTACTTTGTGGCCACACTTCGTGCTATGTGGGATCTCAGCTCCCTGAGCAGGGCTGAACCCGCACCCCCTGCACTGTGGGCATGGAGTCTTGGCCACTGGACCACCAGGGAAGTCCCTGGGCCTGAGCATTCTTTGTGGTGAGGAGCTGCCTGGGCCTGCGTGACGTTTAGCAGCATCCCTGGCCTCTATCCACTTGATGCCACTGATATCCTCCCATCAATTGTGGCAATCCAGAACGCCTCCAGACATCACCAAACATCCACTGAGGAGCAAAACTGCTCTCTGTGGAGAGCTACTAGTTAGAGGTTGGAAAATGTGGACTGAGATAAGAGAGGCAGCAGCCCAAGTCAAGCCTTGGGCCACAGATGCGGACGGCAAAGACTGGTGTCAAGGCCAGGCCAGCTTTACCAATGAGCAACAAGCTTACCGGTCCAGGCTCACTTTTCACTAGGGTGTCCACACTTATGAGATCGCTTAGATTTGTGTCCGGTCGGGAACTTTTTCAAAGTGCTTCAGCTCACCACACCCCTGGGAGGTGTACAGGGGGAAATATTCTATTAGTATCCTCATTTTCTTGTTCTTGCTTAGTTGTTAAGCCATGTCGGACTCTTTGCGACCCCATGGACTGTAGCCTGCCAGTCTCCTCTGTCCGTGGGATTTCCCAGGCAAGAATACTGCCATTCCCTTCTCCAGGGGATCTTCCCGACCCAAGGATCAAACCTGCATCTCCTGCACTGCAGGCAGGTTCTTTACCGTTGAGCAACCTGGGAATCCAGGAGACTGAGGCTTGAGAAGGTTTGATGCACCAAGGTCAGCCAGTGAGCTAGTGGCCAAGCCAGGCTGGAACTCTCCACCAATGAAGTCGCCTAGAGACAGACACTGGTAGGACAGAGAGGAAGGTCTTTCAACTTCTGCATCTTCTTCTAGAAGCCGGTGTCCCCAGAACTCAAAACCATTAGTTCCTAACAATCCCCAGGGGCACCCTAACTCTGGTCTCTTACAGATGAGAACTATGGAGGCTCAAAGAGGATAAGAGACAACAAATTAAATGCACGTCTTCTTGGAGGGGTGCCCTGTTCTCTCAGTGCCAGCTCACATCCAGGTTGGGGCCCAAGGGCCTGGGCTCCTCACAGCCCATGACAGTCCCTTAGACACTGCCTGGCCAATGGGCCCTTCAAGGTACTTAGCTGGCATCACTGCCATCAACATGGACCATCTGGTACTCAGAATTCCCTTCCTCTGATGCAGGAAGAGGTGGCTGATCTAAGTGAGAGAATGTTTTCAACTATGATTCAATTCTGCTAAGAGTAATCATCCTCTAATTACTGGTGATAGGCATGGTTCACAAAGTTTGTGCAGTTACTACACATCAAGAATGATCCTGAGGGCATTAAAGCCTTTACTCAACTAGTTCAAAGTCTGCTGCAGCCCTACAGGGCAGGCATTATTATAGTCAGGCCAAGGCTCAAGCAGGTTAAGCCAGTATGTGTGGGTGATAGGAGATCCGAGTTCAGGGATCTCTGGCTGACTCTGAGGCTCCGTGCGCCGCCCATTGCATCGAGACCCCAGAAGTCAGAGGGCATGAATGGAGAGATATACCAGAAAACACAAACTTAGTAGAGCCGGAAGTGGGCTTCTCAGCAAGTCGAATAAACCACCTGTGCTCTTGCACGTCCGATCCACCTTGTAAACAAATCCCTTCTTAGAAATCGCAAAGGTAAACTTCAAGCTCCCAGAACCACAAGCGTGATGGGCTCCCTAAGAAGAGTGGGTAGTGTCAATAACAAGTAGAGGCTGGCTGGTGGTCCCAGGAGGGCCCAGGAAATGGAGGAAGAGTAAGATAGGGGCCTCAGATTCCTGAGCACCAAATCCCCCTGCCTACGACGGGCTCTGGGTGGGAAAGGATGGGGGGCACTAGTACACGCAGGAGGCCTGGGCTCTGAGGGCACTGCCGGGTGAGATGCCGCCCACCCCTGCCGGCTCAGACCAGCCTGTCACAGACTCTTCCTGCCAGGGCCAGTGTCCATCCAGCCAAGTGCAGGCCCAGTTTGGGCAATTATCTTCCCAGTGAAAGTCGCTCAGTCACTCCAACTCTCTGGAACCCCATGGACTGTAGCCCGCCAGGCTCCTCTGGCCACGGGATTCTCCAGGCAAGAATACTGGAGTGGGTTGCCATGCCCTTCTCCAGGGGATCTTCCTGGCCCAGAGACTGAACCTGGGTCCCCTGCACTGCAGGCAGATTCTTTACCATCTGAGCCACCAGGGAAGCTTATCTTGCCCAGCTACAATGTAAAGTTCAAGATGGCGCCTCTGAGAACCACCTTCAGCAAGCCCCTTCTCTCGGGGTCTCCTGAACTCACCTTGAAAGGGCGTGATGTGGCTCAGTGCCTTCTGAAGGGCACACGGCCACGGGCTTCAGGCAACAAGTCAGACCTGAGCCTGGCCTCCTGGTCCCGGGGCCCCTTCCTGCCCTCAGCAGCCCTTTGCAGGGGGTTGGGGGGCACATCCCTAGGCCAGAGGGAGTGCTGGACAGTTCAGAGGCAAGGCTCCTCCCCTCCGTGAGCCTCTGGGTTTTAGTCCCAGGAGCTGGAGCCTGGCAAGGTCAGCGGAGTGCTGAGGCAGGCAGGATGCCCATCCTCCCCTGAGGACCGCAGGGGCGCACAGGTGAAGGAAAGAAGATGGGCCAGCCCCGTCCCCACAGTCCAGAGGGACAGGACACAGACGATAAGTTACAGCCCTGGTGGGTCAAGATCCCCCTCACAATGGATGTGTCCTGGAGGGGCTTCCTCTCTTAACCTGCACAGAGGAGGGTGGGCGGTACTGCCTGGGGGCAACTCTTAAGGGTACCTACGTGTCAGGGGTCTCAGGGACACCGTCAGTGTCACATTTAAGAGTTTGTCTGTCTCCTCGGTTAATATTTATTGGGACAAAAACAGTGGCGCCTGAGGGTTGGTTACCCATCCCGAGTCTTGCCTGGAGAAAGGCGACTGGATGTGGGCTACGGGTGAAGGGCCGGCCTCATCACGAGACAGAGGTTTTGTGTTACTCGCTGCTGCAGTCAGACGCCTTGGGCTGAGGGTCGTCCCTGCTATCTTCACCCTCTGCCACCTCCCACCGCCCGGCGCCAAGCTCACCGGGGGCGGCTCGGACCAGCGGCCCTAGGACAGCCGGGGATGCCAGCTCAAGGCTTCTCCCGGGATCTCGCTTACACCCATCTCGAACACCGCGGCTGCACCCGCTCTGGGGCTTTTCAGTCTGAGCCCTCTGTGCGCCCTTAGATCCAGACCAGCCCTCGGGAGCCAGGAGGGGGCGGTGGCCGAGACGGGCATGGCCGCGGAGCACAGCGTCTCCGAGGGCCGCTCCTCGCCAGGTGGACCTGGGTGCCCGCACCCCGGGGCGCAAGTGCTGCTCTCTCCCCTCTGACCGCCGCCCCCGGCGCAGGGCCGCCAAAGGGCGGGTGGCCACGCGTTACCTTCCATGGACATGGGCTCCAGGATGCCGAACTGCTTGAGGACGGCGATGAACAGCAGTACCACTACGGCCATGGCGCACAGCTCCATGCCCTGGATGCCCATGGCGGCCCGTGCTGCCCGGGGCCGGGGCGTGCCCCTCGCCCTCACGCCGCCTCCGGAGGCACCGGGGCCGGTGCAGCCCGCCCGGCCTCTAGGGGAGACCGCGGCTCACATGCCCCCGGCAGGCGGGGCTGCAGGCGTCGGCTGGGCCGGAGCCCCGCGGAGGGCGGCGGCGGCGGCGAGCTGGGGCCGGCCCGGAGGTCGGATGCGGAGCTGCGACAGAGCCGGAGCGCAACTTTCCGAGTCAGCCGGCAAACTTCGAGGCGCGGCGGCGGCGCGGAGCGCAGCTCGCGTGGCCGGCTCTGGCCAGAGGCGCCTCCATGCCCGGAGCGGGCGCCGCGCCTCTTTCGGCCCCTCTCCAGCCCCAAGGGCTCCAGGGCACGGGGGCGCGGCGGCGGCGGGGGTCCCCAGCGCTCCCGGTCGCCCCAGCCTCCNCTCTTTCACTTTCATCAAGAGGCTTTTTAGTTCCTCTTCACTTTCTGCCATAAGGGTGGTGTCATCTGCATATCTGAGGTTATTGATATTTCTCCTGGCAATCTTGATTCCAGCTTGTGTTTCTTCCAGTCCAGTGTTTCTCATGATGTACTCTGCATATAAGTTAAATAAGCGGGGTGACAATATACAGCCTTGATGTACTCCTTTTCCTATTTGGAACCAGTCTGTTGTTCCATGTCCAGCTCTAACTGTTGCTTCCTGACCTGCATACAGATTTCTCAAGAGGCAGGTCAAGTGGCCTTGTATTCCCATCTCTTTCAGAATTTTCCACAGTTTGTTGTGATCCACACAGTCAAAGGCTTTGGCATAGTCAATAAAACAGAAATAGATATTTTTCTGGAACTCTCTTGCTTTTTCCCTCATTTGAAAAGACCCAGATGCTGGGAAAGATTGAGGGCAGGAGGAGAAGGTGACAACAGAGGATGAGATGATTGGATAGCATCACTGACACAATGTACATGGGTTTGGGTGGACTCTAGAAGTGGTGATGGACAGGGAGGCCTAGCGTGTTATGGTTCAAGGTGTCGCAAAGAGCCAGATATGATTGAGCGACTGAACTGAACTGAACTGAATCTATTGATTATGCTTTGCTAGAGAACCCTGACTGACATATATACAGGCAGTTTGTTGCCTGCTTTTTCTTCAGTGCATGGATCATATTTTTATGTTTCTTCAAGTCTCATATTTCTTTTTGAAATTGCACATTTTAGATAATGCACAGTAGCAACTCTGAGCACTCACCCTCTGATCCCAGGGGTTTGCTATTTTTATTTGCCTGCTTACTTGTATAGTGATTGGCTGGATTATTTTCACGACTTCTGCTACCCCTCATTTTTCCCCACCCCCACAGGGGGAGGCCTCTAAGGATGCTCCTCAGGGGACATTGTGTATATACACCTTTTGCATGGCCATAGTCTCCCTGGGATGACAGTGGTTTTAGTAGTCTTTATGTGACTATCTTTTTTCATGACTATGCCCAGCTATTACACTCTGCAGGCTGATTACTCTATTATCTTGAATAATGTCTTGGGAATACATTGCCTCATGGATTTATCCAACAAAATTCAGGCTCCTTTTGTGAGAGAACAGAGAGTAGAGGTAGAGAGACAAGTGCCAAGATTTAGATACCTACACTTGCTTAAAGAGGAGCTAGAGGATTTGTGTATGGCTAGTGGAAAACTGTGTGTTGATTATTGTTGCAGTCAGATATAATTGAAAACCCAGCTAAAACATCAATGTAACTATATTGAGGGTAGTACATTCTTATCTATTATAGTAGAAAGGACCTTCATTCTTATCTATTATAGTAGAAAAATAACCAATTCTAAAATTAATTAAAAAATAGTGACTTAACCTAGCCAAAAGATATTGAAGTGACCACGAAAGAATTGAAATCAGAGCCAGTTAAAAGTGGCTACTGCCAAGGACAAGTCTAAAAGGTGGGAAAGTTCTTTAGAGGACCTCATTTCCTTTTCCTCCCATCTCCCCCACCACTTCCTCCCTCTGTTCTTATACCCCTCACTCTCTATCTTTTTTTTTAAAACTCTCTCTTTCCTCAGACTTTCTGTACTATATTATATGTTAAACATGTGTATTTATTAGTTTCATTACAATTTAGAATCTTTAAAGATTTGCTAAGCAAATATTATAAATTAGATTATTCAAAAGAACAAGAGGTTTTTCTCTGTTTAGAGCACTCGAGGGTCACTCAGTTATTAAATAATACGCAAATTACACAGCGTTCTTGTTTATTTAATTAAGGCATGTCCCTGTATACTTTAGGATACTCTTAATGTGAGTCATTAGAGGTCATTGTCCTTAGAAATAACCCTTAGAAATACTAAAATTGCATTCTTTGAGATGGTTCATGCCCCTAAAAAACCCAAACCCCCCAAAACATCTCTTCCTCCAAACCAAATTCTGTCTCGTTTGAAGAAAGAGTTCTCAAAAGTCTCAAATTTATTCTGACTCCAGAAGGGCTCTTCACAGTTTTCTCTTTTCCTGTTCTCTCTGTAGACTAGTGGATCTATAGTTTAGCCTGTATCTCCAATGAATGCATACATCAGTTGCTTTCCTGTTGCCTTTCACCACCACCTTCACTGTTTGGAACATACTTAGGTTGAAACATTTCTCACTCTGTTGCAAATGAAGTCACCTCGTTGGTTCTTTGGGGAAACATTGGAGCTGTCTTCTGTGGTCTGCCTCTTTCTTTGTTCTCTGGTGTGGTTCTCCCCACTGGGGAAAATCTTTGAGCCATGACTCTGGCACCAGGGGTGGGGACAATGTCAGGCTTCTCTCTGAGTGACACTCCTGCGTTAGGAGCTGAGCACTCAGTGGAATGGTAGGCATCAGTCTCAGAACTTCTCAGTTTACCCCTCTTGCCATGGAAACCTGCCCCACGAGTTGGGGAAGAAATGATCAGGGCCCCAGTATTGGAGTCTCCTCAAGGTAGGCCTCCATCACAGGAGTGTTGGTTGTGAAGGAGAAGCATCTACTTTTCGGCCACACTCCGCTAGAACTTCATTGTTGTTCAGTTGCTCAGTCGTGTCTGATTCTTTGCGACTCCATGGATTGCAGCACTCAGGCTTCCCTGTCCTTCACTGTCTCCTGGAGTTTGCTCAAACTCATTGTCCATTGAGTCGGTGATGTCATCCATCTCATTCTCTGTCACCACCTTCTCTTCCTGCCCTCAGTCTTTCCCAGCATCAGGTTCTTTTCAGGTGAGTCAGCTCTTCACATTAGGTGGCCAAAGTATTGGAGCTTCAGCATCAGTCTTTCCAATGAATATTCAGGGTTGATTTCCTTTAGGATTGATTCATTCGATCTCCTTGCAGTCCAAGGGATTCTCAGGAGTCTTCTCCAGCACCACAGTTCAAAAGCATCAATTCATCAGTGCTCAGCCAGAAATAGGCCAAGGGAGGATGAGAAATGCCGACTTCTGCCTTCTCCAGGAGGACAGTCTTCTGACTNATTCATTCGATCTCCTTGCAGTCCAAGGGATTCTCAGGAGTCTTCTCCAGCACCACAGTTCAAAAGCATCAATTCATCAGTGCTCAGCCAGAAATAGGCCAAGGGAGGATGAGAAATGCCGACTTCTGCCTTCTCCAGGAGGACAGTCTTCTGACTGGAGCAGGGGTGAGAAGGAGCTCTGTGTTCTTGACTGTAACAGATGAATAAAGTTTCCATCTTACTGAGCTGGGAGAGGGGACGAACATGAATTTTGGTTCAAAAATGTTTCAACTGGTTTTACTGAATTTTAGTATATTTTCTTGAATAACTATTTCTGCATTGACTCTATGCCCTTAGGACCATTTGCAGAGGCATTTAAAATTTTCAGTAGTTGACTGGTCTGCAGGTTTTTTTTTTTTTTTTCCACACTGTTGTGCTAGTAGTGAAATTCTCACCCACACGCCACTTTAATTTGGTGTCAGGAATACCCAGAGCCTGTTGATGCCAGGGCACACTGGTTATATGTGAGTTCAGAATTAAACCACCATTTCCTGTTTGTGGTTACATTTGTGGGAAAGGGTGGTGTAGGGAGAGTCTTCCAAATACTTACCAGACCCAGATCATAAAAGGTGACTCAGACACACGTGCAACATATCCTCCTCCCTCCATCCCATCTTTCCTCTTCCCACTCACACATTCACAATGACTCATCCAGCCACACCAGCTCATGGCAATCCTACCTTACCCTGTCACCCAATCCAAGCTTGTCATCCCAGACACCTGTTCTGTGTTGGCCATAGAGGTTAATCAAGTGTAAGAGGCTCCAGTGAGGAGCCTAACCTTGGACTGCAGGAGAGGCCTCAGTTGGCTGAGACCCCTGGGTGGAGTTGTAGAAAGGGTTAGAGGTCTCAGGGATACTTCTCTGGATGTGGCCCATCATACTGGCTGCTACCAGAGCGGAGAGGGACCTGGGTTCTCCATCTCCCAGGGGGGAGACGTATCTGGAGATAAGGATCCTTGAGTGATCAGGAATGGAGCATGTCATTTCTTTGAACTCAGATATTCTTCTACCCTGGACATTTTAGAGGGTGGGCAGAGACCAAACCTCCTTTATTCATTTCTGTCCAGAGAATCCAGTCTGAGTCTTAGATCATCTATCAGCATCAGTAGAGAATACTCCCCTCACAGTACACAGACCCTAAGTCAGGAACACTTTCATCAGAGACTTTTACATCCTGTACAGCTCTACATATAAACAGCTTTTGTGACAGGAATATGTCTGGGCTTTTTGGTGTGGCAGATAAAGACTGTGTTCAAAGTCAGAAGGTGGAGGGGTAAGCTCTTTCTCCTCCCGAGTATGTATGTGGTCCTCGACAACAAATAAAGTTACACAATGCCCTCAATGTCTACTCATGTCAACACAAATGGCAGGATTTCCCTCTTTTTAATGGCTGAGTGGAATTATATATATGTATGTATATATAAAATTATATATTATAATATATATAACATATATGTTATATATAACATTTATTATAAATAATATATATGATTATATATCAGTACAGTCAGTTCAGTTGCTCAGTCATGTCCAACTCTTTGTGATCCCATGAATTGCAGCACACCAGGCCTGCTTGTCCATCACCAACTACTGGAGTTCACCCAGACTCATGTGCATCGAGTCAGTGATGCCATCCAGCCATCTTATCGTCTGTTGTCCCCTTCTCTTCCTGCCCCCAATCCCTCTCAGCATCAGGGTCTTTTCCAATGAGTCAACTCTTCGCATNCTCAGTCTTTCCCAGCATCAGGGTCTTTTCCAATGAGTCAGCTGTTTGCATCAGGTGGCCAAAGTATTGGAGCTTCAGCTTCAGTATCAGTCCTTCCAATGAATAGTCAGGGTTAATTCCTTTGGGATTCACTAGTTTGTTCTCGGAGTCCAAGCAACTCTCAAGAGTCTTTTAGGGCACCACAGTTCAAAAGCATCTGTTCTTTGGCATTCAGCCTTCTTTATGATCCAACTCTCACATCTGTACATGATTACTGGAAAAACCATAGGTTTGACTAGGTGGACCTTTGTTGGCAAAGTGATGTCTCTGCTTTTTAATACACTATCTAGATTTGTCATAGCTTTTCTTCCAAGAATCAAGCCTCCTTGTTTACCTGGACTTAACTGAAAGCTTTCCTTTTGCCCTTGATTTAAAGGCTACGTTCTCTGATGTGCTCTTCAGTTGCCCAAAGAAAATGGATTCAGGACTCTTCTCCAGCCTCTTCATTCCATGTCTTCCCCATTTGTCAATTCTTTATTTTGCATCTTCTCTTCATTAGCATGATTCCAGGACTAGAGCTGGACCTTTGGAAAATCACTGTCTGGCAGTTTTATTCTTCATGTTTTCTAGTGAATTTGTTGCAGCTGTAGACCATGGAGCTCACTTGTGTGGTTGGGGTATGCATCCATTTGATAGGGGATTAGGGGAGTGGGAGTGGGGACTGGGGCTCCATGAGTTTTAAGTTTTTTTCCTTTCCTTCTGTGTGAATTGGCTACTTGGTGCTGGAATCAGGTTTGAAGAATGCCCTGTGGGTCAGGATTACAGGCTTTCGTTTTGGAGTAAGCTGTATTTGACAGCTTTCATTCACAAATTTGAATCAGGCTTGATTCTAGATTCTGCTCTTTGTAGGCAGGATGCTGATTCAGAAGGGGGAAATGGGTCCTGCGGCTGTCCCACTGCTGAGCTGGGATGGAAGCAGACCCTCCCCTGCCTGCCCAGGCCACCTTGGCCCGTGGTGCTCCATGCCAATGTCCAGTTTCTCCCAGTATACCCACTCATTGGCCAAAATGATTGAATATCTGATTGATATTGTCTGAAGTGTGTAGTATGGATGTTTTCCTGCCGTCAACACAGATGGATGAAACCGTGTTTTTCTTTGGTGGTTAGTTTTGCTGAGCATCGGGAAGGGTTTTTTTCTGCCACAAAAAGTAGTATGCTCTTTAATCAATTATCTTTCCAAGAAGGCTAAGGTGCTTCTTTATCTAACTGTTTTTAAAGGGAAATCTGATAAATTAGTACATCCCCGACACAATACCCACAATCTTCAAGTATACATGCCTCATTCATTTTATAAATTGGTGGATTCAGTTCATAAATTGAAGCAACTTTTTGGAGCCTAGTTTTACATATGGCAGGGACATTCATTTATCTAAGTGATCTTATGAAAATAATAAGCATTTTAAAAGCATGTAGTCATTTTTAAACTCATAGCGAGTCCTGCCAGTTACAATGAGAACTACTGTCTAGTCTCCGGAGTTTAGCTGAGTTATATCCACAGTGGTTGCTATTACAGCTTTTCCTTCTCAGCATCTTATTGGACTTACCAGAAATGGAGGAAAACAGAGCAGGTATAAAGAGGTTTTGCACCTGATAGCTCAGGGTTTTTTCCCCCATTCTTTCTTTTACATTTTATTCTAAGGCTGTGGCATCTGTGTTTTGACCAGAAGGGGGCAGATGGGAGCCAGAGATGCTGCATGCATCCGAGGTTGGTGAAACTGTATCTGTTTTTTCATCAGTAGACCTGGAACCAAGTGCTGTGTTTAGCACTTCCTCTGCCCTTAGGGAAAAATATAAGAAAGTACTTGATATTAGACCCATAGAGTCCATTGCTATCTGTTGAATGCTGGTGTTTACCAGATAATTTTCTTATTCCTCAAACCATTAAACATATGAATTTTTAGGAATTTAGTTTATTTGCTTAGTTCCCGTCTGATATAATCAGAGTAGGAATTTTCAAAAGGATTACTAACTTGTAAATAGTGTTTAAAATATTAATTACATGAGGAATGGTAGGGAATACAAAAATGAAAAAGGCTGCTGTCCTTCAAGGACTTGATACCTTGGTTGAGGGTGAGGCTGGGAGCAAACAAGTACACAGATAATTTTATTACATAATGGAATGTGAAAACTGCCTTAGGCCTCCCCAGGATGAAGGAAAAGTGAGGAAGCTTTTATGAAGGAGCTAGTATATGCACAGAACCTTGAAAGAGATGAATTTAAAAATATTTAAATTGCTTCTGATTATAAAATAATACATATGCAAGTTATTAAAATTTGAAAAAATGGAGAAAAGTATAAAAAAGAAAATGATAAACCAGTAAACTCACCACCCAGAGATGACTGCTAGTATTTTTTTTTTAATTAAAAAATTTTTTTTAATTAATTTATTTTTTGGCTGTGCCCTGTGGCATGTAGAATCTTAGTTCCCTGACCAGGGATCAAACTCTTGCCTCCTGCAGTGGAAGCACAGAGTCTTAACCACTGGACCACCAGGGAAGTCCCTTTATTATTATTACTTAAAAAATTTTTGACCGTTACTATTTTTTCCAGTTTTTTTTTTCCTTTGTGTATATATATCTTTTAAGGAAAGTACATACATTGAGTATAGGCAATTTTGTATCTTTTTTGCTCCCTTTAGCAATATAGCATGAGCATTTTCTCAGGGGTATAGGGATTTGATAGGCGAGGAAAAGCATTTAGGGCAGAAGGAATAATGTATATTTGGATGGTATAGAAAGGAGAAAATTCAGGGTCTGTTTTGGGAATAACAGTTAAACCCATTTTAGTGGAATGAACATTGGGAAATGGTCAAAGGTGAGGCTGGAAAGGAAGGTGGGGACAGAGCATAGTTTGCCTTGAACCAATTAAGGAGTTTCTATTGAGGGAATGACTTCATTGCTGCTGACAATTTATTAGTCTGCTGAGGAATGTGGCAAGAATGGAAGGACTAATAAATTGTCAGCAGCAATGAAATCATTCTCTTAATAGAAACTCCTTAATTTGAAGATGGGCAGACCTAGTTTCAAATCTTTGGGCTGCCGCGTATTAGCAGAGACCTCCACTTCCTGCTCAGTGAAATGAGCGTAGAATATGCACTATGTTCTTGGGAGGATTAAACAAGACAGGAGTGCAGCTCCTGATCCAGAGGAGGCCTCCAGGGAATATTGCTTCCTCTGTCTCTGGAACCTCTCATTCGAGACTTGTAGCCCTTATAGCAGCCTAAAGGGAGTAATTCCTAAGAGGCCAGTAAAGAACTCCTGAACACTCTCTTGGAATGAGAGCTGCATCATTTCCAAAAAGCCGTGCAGCTCAGCAGATATAACTAAACTGCCAATACAGTTTGGAAGCCCAGACCTACACATAAGTTAGTTGGGTTTTTTTTTCTTGAATTTGGGCTTCCCTGGTGGCTCGGACAGTAAAGAATGTGCCTGCAGTGCCGGAAACCTGGCTTCAACCCCTGGGTCAGGAAGATCCCCTGGAGAAGGGAATGGCAACCCATTCTAGTATTCTTGCCTGGAGAATTCCGTGGATAGAGGAGCCTGGCAGGCTCCATAGGGTTGCAAAGAGTTAGACACGACTGAGTGACTAACACTTTCACTTCTACTTTCTTGAATTTAGTTAAATGTTTTTCCATCACCCACAGTGCTGAAAAGTTAAGTAGTACTGAAAGGTCTAAAAGGGAAAAGTAACATCTTCTTTCTCTACCTAGTCCTTATCCAAGAAGGCCACTACTTTTAGAGCTGTTTTTCTGTGGTCTTTTACTTTATCTTTCTGCATGATAAATGTATTAGTTTATTTTTCATGTTTCAATTTTAGGCATTGTCTGTTGACTTCTGTTGTTCCAGCTAAGGATTTAGCTTTCATACCACTCCTCTTTCTCTTCCCCATTATCCTCCTGTCTCCTTATTTTAATTGAATGAGTAAATAATATTTGTATTATTACAACTTTATAAATTATTAATTTTTGCTGAGTCAAGCCCAGGTACTATGATTTTGTTCCCTTTCCTGTTCAGCTTCATGTTTATCCTGAAGTTCCTCATCACCTTTTTATCCCCTTCTCATTCTTCCAGCTCTCCATACTCCGTTTTTTTCCAAATGGGTTCTTAAGGATAATGCTTTGTTCCAAGTACCCCCAGAAACTCTCCTTTTGGAATGCTGCCTCTGCTCTGGACATGCAGATCCCAGGATTCTTTACTGGTACTCAGATTTAAAGTCTTGTTTCTGTCAGTTGTCAATCTGGACAAGTCATAGGAGTTAGATGATGTCTCAGGAACCTGGCCAAGACCTGTCTGGGCCCTTCTAGTTGTGTGATCTCGACGAACTTATTTATTTCAGTGTCTTCTTACCTCATACGGTTGCCCTGAGGTTATAAGTGAGCTTGCATAAATGGAGAAGCTTTGGAAGTTCTGTGAATGAAAAGTAGACTAGCTTGTCCACAGTGACTTTGTTTCCGTGTTACTATCTACTCTACCTTTCAGAGGGCTTAGGTATTATCCTTGCTGCTGTTTATATTTGCCTGTACATTCAACCAGGTATCCTCTTTCTCCAGGAAAAATGAGCATCAGAGAGTGGGAGAAGTGAAGGACAGCTCTCAGCACGTGCCTGGAAGGGTGGTGCTTGCTGTCTGTACCTAGGCAGAAATGGGGGTAGGGTGGGGTAAGTTCTGATATAGTGGGGGAACTATTTTAGGAAGAGATTTAAGAGAATTTTTTCTGTATTTTATTTAACATATAATTATGACATATAGCCCATGTGCAGAGTACTTTCTTATGTCTAAATGGCATTGAAGCATGTATACTATCATGTAAGAAACGAGGCGCCGGTCTATTTTCGATGCAGGATGCAGGATGCAGGATGCTTGGAGCTGGTGCACCGGGATGATCCAGAGAGACGTTGTGGGGTGGCAGGTGGGAGGGGGATTCAGGATTGGGAGCTCGTGTACACCTGTGGTGGATTCATGTCGATGTATGGCAAAGCCAATAGAGTATTGTAATGTAAAATAAAGTAAAAATAAATAAATAAATAAAAATATAATTCAAACTCAAAAAAATAAATAAATAAATAACATGCAAAATCGTTTGCAGAACCAACAATAAGTGAATTTTGGGGGACTCTCTATTTTTTAATGTCAATGCCCAGTTTGCTTCTTATTGGTGCCATAAGGTTTTTATACTGTTTGTTTATAATTAAAAGTCAATTATTGATGTGAAATGGTAACCCATTTACCATATATTATTACACTTTGGGTACACGAGGTAGAGACTTGGGGACCACATGAATATCTTACTCACATGATCCCTGTATCAGTTTGAGATTCTCTTGGTATCAGATGATGAAAACCTATTTCAAAGTGGCTTAATGGAGAAAGAGATTGTATTGGTTTATGGAACTGAGAAGCTCAGGGATAAACTCGCTGCAGGTCTGGCTTGCTGCAGGAGCACAAACTATGTCTTTAGAACCCAGAGTCTCTCTCTCGCCGTGTCTTGGCTCTGTCTTCCTATGTGTTGGCTTTACTTGCAGGCACATTCCTTTGTGTGGTGGCCATTGCAGTTCTAAGCCTCCTTTCGGGCAGTTCCAGGGGTGTCAGGATTAATCTTGATCTTGTTTCACATGCAGCTTCGGCACCTCTGAGTCAGTTACTTTGATTCTGTGGACTCAAGGCCCTGGTTGGCCAGGCCTGGGTGTCATCCCAGGGCTGCGGGTGGACTTGTTCCACTGGAAACATTTAGATCTTAGGAGAATGGGAGGCAGGGATATGGTTCCCCAGAGAAAGACCATAGTTCTTTCTTTTTTAGAAAATTTATTCATTATTTTAATTGGAGGCTACTTACTTTACACTATTGTAGTGGTTTTTGCCATACATTGGCATGAATCAGCCATGGGTGTACATGTGTCCCCATCCTGACCCCCCTCCCCCCGCCCTCCCCATCCCATCCCTCAGGGTCATCCCAGGTGCACCAGCCCTGAGCACCCTGCCTCGTGCACTGAACCTGGACTGGTGGTCTGTTTCACATATTGTAATATACATGTTTCAATGCTATTCTCTCCCATCATCCCACCCTCACCTTCTCCCACAGAGTCCAAAAGTCTGTTCTTTATCTCTGGGTCTCTTTTACTGTGTCACTATAGGGTCATTCATTACCATCTTTCTAAATTCCATATAAATGTGTTAATAAACTGTACTGGTGTTTTTCTTTCTGACTTAGTTCACTCTGTATACTAGGCTCCAGTTTCATCTACCTCATTAGAACTGATTCAAATGCATTCTTTTTAGTAGCTGAGTAATAGTCTGTTGTGTATATGTACCACAGCTTTCTTATCCGTTCATCTGCCGATGGACGTCTAGGTTGCTTCCATGTCCTAGCTATTGTAAACAGTGCTGTGATGAACATTGGGGTATACGTGTCTCTTTCAATTCTGGTTTCTTCCATGTGTGTGCCCAGCAGTGGGATTGCTGGGTTGTATGGCAGTTCTATTTCCAGTTTTTTAAGGAGTCTCCACACTGTTCTCCATAGTGGCTGTACTAGTTTGCATTCCCACCAACAGTGTAAGAGGGTTCCCTTTTCTCCACANGAAAGAAATGGCAACCCACTCCAGTATTCTTGCCTGAAGAATCCCATGGACAGAGGAGCCTGGCAGGCTACTGTCCATGGGGTTGTAAGAGTGAGACACAACTTAGCGACTAAACCATATATTAACCATATATTAACCAAAATGAACCTTCAAAGAGCTTCTGTAGAAGACCTCAGAAATACAAATAAAACAATGAAAAATTAAGCATGACATTGATGGAATAATAGACAAGTGGTGAATAGAACAGAACAAAGAGTTTGGATATTGGCACAGCCATATATAGGTACTTGATTTATGTCCCAACGGCACTGAACTGTACTAGGAAATGAAGCAAGTTTTTGGAAGATGGGGCTGGATCAAATGGAATTTGACCCTCAGAACATGCACACATACACATATGTCATTTTACACTGATAGCATATTTAATTGTTGAAGGGAAAACATTTTTCTAATTTACCATGTAGTTGCTGTTGTTTAGTCACTATGTTGTGTTCAGCCCTTTGCAACCCCATGAACGGTAGTCTGCCAGGTTCCTCTGTCCATGGGTTTTCCCAGGCAAGAACACTGAAGTAGGCTGCCATTTCCTTCTTCAGGGGATCTTCCCAACCCAGGGATCAAACTCTCATGGCCTCCTTGGTAGGCATATACTAGACTACTGAACCATGGACAGAGAAGCCTGGCAGGCTATAGTCCTTNCTTCCATGTGTGTGCCCAGCAGTGGGATTGCTGGGTTGTATGGCAGTTCTATTTCCAGTTTTTTAAGGAGTCTCCACACTGTTCTCCATAGTGGCTGTCAAAATATGCATAGAAACAAATGAAAATGAAAACACGACAATTCAAAACCTATGGGATTCAGTGAAAGCAGTGCTAAGGGGAGGGTTCATAGCAGTACAAGCTTACCTCAAGAAACAAGAGAAAAATCAAATAAATAACCTAACTTTACACCTAAAACAACTAGAAAAAGAAATGAAGAACCCTAGGGGCTAATAGAAGGAAAGAAATCATGAAAATTAGGGCAGAAATAAATGAAAAAGAAACAAAGGAGACTATAGCAAAAGTCAACAAAACTAAAAGCTGGTTCTTTGAGAAGATAAATAAAATAGACAAACCATTAGCCAGACTCATCANCTGTGTATTCTTGTCACCTCTTCTACATAATTTAAACTCAAATCAACCAAATTTTATGGCTATTTTAGCCATATATTAGGCTTCCTTCATAGGTCAGTTGGTAAAGAATCTGCCTACAATGCAGGAGACCAGGTTTAATTCCTGAGTTGATGAGACCCCCTGGAGAAAGAAATGGCAACCCACTCCAGTATTCTTGCCTGAAGAATCCCATGGACAGAGGAGCCTGGCAGGCTACTGTCCATGGGGTTGTAAGAGTGAGACACAACTTAGCGACTAAACCATATATTAACCATATATTAACCAAAATGAACCTTCAAAGAGCTTCTGTAGAAGACCTCAGAAATACAAATAAAACAATGAAAAATTAAGCATGACATTGATGGAATAATAGACAAGTGGTGAATAGAACAGAACAAAGAGTTTGGATATTGGCACAGCCATATATAGGTACTTGATTTATGTCCCAACGGCACTGAACTGTACTAGGAAATGAAGCAAGTTTTTGGGAGATGGGGCTGGATCAAATGGAATTTGACCCTCAGAACATGCACACATACACATATGTCATTTTACACTGATAGCATATTTAATTGTTGAAGGGAAAACATTTTTCTAATTTACCATGTAGTTGCTGTTGTTTAGTCACTATGTTGTGTTCAGCCCTTTGCAACCCCATGAACGGTAGTCTGCCAGGTTCCTCTGTCCATGGGTTTTCCCAGGCAAGAACACTGAAGTAGGCTGCCATTTCCTTCTTCAGGGGATCTTCCCAACCCAGGGATCAAACTCTCATGGCCTCCTTGGTAGGCATATACTAGACTACTGAACCATGGACAGAGAAGCCTGGCAGGCTATAGTCCTTTGAGTCACAAAGGGCTGAACATGACTGAGCAACTGAGCATTGATGTGCACATCTTTTTGAAGCCTCCCCACCCAACAACAACACAAAAAAAAACTATCCACAAACAAAGGTTGATAAATTGAACTAACTGTAAGTAAGGAAACTGTTTCAGTCTAAAGACACAATTAAGTGGTAAGGTAAGCAGTGATATGGGAGAATATATTTAAAAGCAAACAAAACAAAAATATGTATATTCAACAAGACTCAATATCTATACTATACAATGAACGATTCTCATACTAAAAGCAGAAATATCAAATAAAACCATGAGCTAAGGACCTGACTGTCTACTTTGTGCATGCATGCACACACACACACACACCCACACACCCACACACAGGCACACAAAGGATATTCAAATGGCCAAGAGATATTTTTAAATTTTCTCAACCTGATAAGTCATCAGGGAAATTCAAGCTAAAACCAATATTTGTTATAACTACATACTCACTAGAATGGCTAAACTTAAAAGAACCAACAATTATAAATATTGATGAAAGCAACTGAAATCCTTACGGTTTTGAGGGAAGAAATCAATATTAATATAACCACAAGGCATAACTTTGTCATGGTATAAAATAAAGCTGAACAGGTACATTTCATATAATTTGTCAGCTTTACTCCTAATTATATTACCCAATAGAAATATCTCCATTTGTACATCAAAAGATATGTGCAAGAATAAAAGAGTATTTCATACATTATTTCTAACAGATCCAAACTGGAAATGAGTCTTCTGGTCAGCAACGGCAGAATGCATAAACATATTTTGATGTTTTAGCACCATGAATATTATACAAGAGGAAAATAAACAGACTACTGGCATGTTTAACAGCATGGAAGAATCACACAAGCACAATAGTTAATAAAAGAAGCTGGAGACAAATGAGTAGATATTGTATAATTTCATTTTAATGTCAAAAACAGGCAAAGCTAATATATGGGTTAGAAATAAGAACAAAGGCTACATCTGTAGAGTAATAATCTGTGTATAAATGCATTTGTACGTCACATTTTGTTAACAGAAGTTCATGTGCCCTATGTTCNTATAATTTCATTTTAATGTCAAAAACAGGCAAAGCTAATATATGGGTTAGAAATAAGAACAAAGGCTACATCTGTAGAGTAATAATCTGTGTATAAATGCATTTGTACGTCACATTTTGTTAACAGAAGTTCATGTGCCCTATGTTCAGTGAGGACAAACTTACTAAAACATTGGAGTTTAGAGCAAAGAAAGATTTGCCACAAGCCAAGAAAGGAAACGTGGTGGCTCATGCCCTAAAAACCTTGAGCTCACCCCACCCAAGGGTTTTGGTAAAGCTTTTTTAAAAGCCAGGTGAGGGAAAGGGGTCCCAATGTCTGTAATCAGCCTGTGCATAACTCTCTGATTGTGAGATAGCTGGGTGATGTCACAGGGGTTAACATGATCAGTCCTTAGAAGGCTTGGGGTATGTGGTCCTCAAGTAGTTAACATCTTCCACTTGTTGGAGAGGGGAGGTATTTTACATCTGCAAAACAACTCAGGAAATGTGCATCAAATCCTATTATCTAGGTACTTCAGAGAGGAGGTAAGGCAGAGGATATGGGGCAAGGCCTGTTCTGGGAAGACCCTTAGGGTCCTGCTCCATTACAAGCTCAACTAAAATCTCATTAAAATTATTTTAAAATTTACTCCAACAAGATAAGCAATAGAAATATGTCTAAGATAAAAGACAGGCTAAGTCAAGGTGTGATTTATTCATCAGGATGTAGACGGCCTGGGAACATCTTCAAAGCATAAAGGGTCCAGATGTCACAGACTCAAAATATCTAGAAGAGTCAGGCAAGTAAGGCCACATAAGAACTAGAATGGGTTTGGAAACAGCAGTATGAACACAGTGATAAGAGGAAGCACCATTCAGCTCCACAGCAGAAAGTCCATAGGAGAGATGAGTTCTGATAACCAGAGGCATATACCTCTCTAAAGGGATCAGCCGCTAGTTAGTACCTAGAGGTCACTTTATTGCTTGTCATTGATGAAGCTTCTAGCTATTACACTTCTTCAAAAAGGTAAATATTCATGCCTTTACACTTTAGTTTTTAGTCAACTTATGTATTTATAGCTTCACTGTTCTATTAAATTTATATTTCTGATGGCTGAAAAAGCAGTACTTTGATTGTATTTATTTATGACTATGTTCTATGGCATGTGGATCTTAGTTCTGTTGACTTGAAAAAATGCACAACATGAGAGCTGTGAGTTAAGTTTTATTAGGGGCAAAATGAGGACTGCACCCTGGAAGACAGTACCTCTGATAGCTCTGAGAAACTGTTCCAAAGAGGCAGGGGCAAAGGTCAGTATATATGTAATTTTGGTGAAGAAGGAATGCATACAATGGAGTACATATTTTTCAGAAGGTTTCTACTAGTCTCATGAAGATTTCTGTTAGTCATGAGGAATAGTCATCACCATGAAGGATTTTAGTGCTCTTCTAGATATGGGGAGATATAAAAATTGGGCTCATAAAGTCAGCTCCTGAAAATATCAAGCTATCTGAAGTCCTATCCTGCCAGCTCCCTCCCCCACCCCCTCCAAGAACAGAGTGCCTCACTCCTGGTCTCCACCCTGGACTCTTTCCACTGGAGTACTGAAGGTCAGCAGCTGCAACAGCACGTGAGTTAATCCTTGTAGTGGTAGATGGCAAGTGGCATCACCTACTCAATGGACATGAGTTTGAGTAAACTCCAGGAGATACTGAAGGACAGGGAAGCCTGGCATGCTGCAGTTCATGGGGTTGTGAAGAGTCAGACACAACTTACCAACCGAACAACAACATGGCAAGTGCCAATTTGTAGTTGACAGTTGTGGTTTGTGATTTGTAGTGCCACCTGTGGTTTGATCACTAATCTCTACATATTTTATGTTGAATGAAAAAAAAACCTGTACCTTTAATATGGGTATGTCCCATAGTATATGACTTCTAGTAAGTATTGAGATAGTCCAAAGTTGTCTTATTCACGTCTGATTCACTTGTGCCTGACATAGATGACTTGGGATTAAGTAGGTATGTAATAAAAATTTAGCTGAATAAAGCAACAGTTTAATAAAGTTGGGCTGTGTTTTTTAAAATGTGCATGAGTCTTCAAAGTGGATAGATTAGAAGTTCATCCTGGTCTTGTAGATAACATATGTAAAAAGGGTTTAGGCTTAAAACAAAAAACAAAAAAAAAACCCAGCATGTTGGTCAGAATCATCAGACCTTAAAATTTGCAGTATTGAGATGAAAAGAAAGTGAAGCCAAAGAAGTGGGAAGGAGAGAGACAATGAAAAAAAAAGAGAGAGAGAGAGAAAAGACGAAGAAGCAACAAACAAATGTAATAATAAGTTTTTATTTTCGTTTTATAGGAATTAGTCATAAGAAGCCATCAAAGGCTTAAGCAAGAGTAAAATACCTTCAGTGTTCGATTAGAAAGCATGTTCTGGTCAAGGCATGTTCACTGGAAGAGAAATATAGGGAGATCATTCCTAATTTTGTCTTTTCAAAATAACTTCCATCAAAGGTTTTTGGGTCTCTTAAGGATGTAGGATCAGAGAGATCTAGAAAGCAGTTTGAGGAGTAAACCATTAAGCTAGTCCACTACTGTGAGGTAAAATCACATAGTTGAGTGTACCAAGTTCTAACCACTTCTCTTGCAGGCAGTTGAGGTTAGTCACACATGTGTTAAAATAAAGACAAACTGAAGCACCAGGTTCTTAGTTCCGATTTAAATGCATTTATTATAATCCAAAGCAAATAAATTCTTCCCACACCTAATCAACATTGAAGAGCATTGCAAACCATAATTTTATGCTAAGGAGAGACGAAAAAAAGATGAAAATGGGAAAGGAACAGCTTTCATTGGATCAGGCACAGGAACAGCTTTCATTGGATCAGGCAGCCACTACTAGGAGAGGAGCAGAAGCGCGTGGAGTTGAAATTGTCGTCTTGGATCTGCAGCGTGATCATTGCCTGGAATAAAGAAGCTACAGGCCTCCGCAGGTAGAGCAAGATGGACGGCAAGGCCTGAACACATAAGGCAGAGTTTGGCAGCCACTGAAGACAGGGCGTAGAGGTCTGAGGCCGCTGGACACAATGCTGATGGGTTGAAGACCACAGGGCAAAGAACCCGAGGGGCGATATCCACAAGGGAGAAGGCTCCAGGGTCGCGAGCTGCTGGACACACAGGTCAGTGGTCTATAAGACACTGAGAGGCAGGATCCAGAGAGGTAAGAAGAAGCGGGAAGGAAGCTGGTTCCTTGGCCGGGTCTTGGCACATAGCAACCAGAAGAAGGGTAGCTGGCAGTTTCACAGCTGCTGGGCTCGCAGTTGGCAGGCTGGCAGCTGGTAGGGTCACTGCAGGTCTCCTGGCCATTGCTCAGGATCCAGGTCCGGTCCTGACAGCTGCTGGGCAAGCAGAGACCATCTCCGACGCTCACACTCGGAGTGTAGAGGCCCACGGAGGAGGCGACGGGAACGTGACAGGGACTCCTGAGAGACCCCAAGGTGCAGTTTCCGGAGCAGTAGTTGTGGCAAGACATGGTGAGGTTTCAGGAGCAGGTTGTTGCAAAAAACTTCTGTTGCAAAGAAGTGAGTGTCGGGTTTCTCCTTCGTCTTGCTGTCTTATATACCCTGACAGAAGGCGGTAATTCTGCACAGACTCTTCCGCGTTGTGTGAAGCCGCCTCACAACTCTTCATTAGAGTCCAGGAAGTGATGTTTCCACCTCCCATAAAGCCGGATGTTTCTTGCAAGGCTTTCCATTGATTAAGGATATCTATAAAGCAGCATGGCCGGATTTTAATAGTATCTGGGCTCCTTAAATTACCCAGCCAAGACAGATATTTTGAAGGTCATTTTCCTAATTCCAATAATAATCGCCACTCCATAAGTGAACAAAGCTAGTGGAGCTGATGGAATTCCAGTTGAGCTATTTCAAATCTTGAAAGATGATGCTGTGAAAGTGCTGTACTCAATATGTCAGCAAATTTGGAAAACTCAGCAGTGGCCACAGGACTGGAAAAGGTCAGTTTTCATTCCAATCCCAAAGAAAGGCAATGCCACGGAATGCTCAATCTACCACACAATTGCACTCATCTCACACACTAACAAAGTAATGCTTAAAATTCTCCAAGCCAGGCTTCAGCAATGCGTGAACTGTGAACTTCCAGATGTTCAAGCTGGTTTTAGAAAAGGCAGAGGAACCAGAGAACAAACTGTCAACATCTGCTGGATCATCAAAAGAGCAAGAAAGTTCCAGAAACACATCTATTTCTGCTTTATTGACTATGCCAAAGCCTTTGACTGTGTGGATCACAATAAACTGTGGAAAATACTGAAAGAGATGGGAATACCAGACCACCTGACCTGCCTCTTGAGAAATCTGTATGCAGCTCAGGAAGCAACAGTTAGAACTGGACATGGAACAACAGACTGGTTCCAAATACAAAAATGAGTACGTCAAGGCTGTATATTATTACCCTACTTATTTAACTTATATGAAGAGTACATCAAGAGAAATGGTGGGCTGGAGGAAGCACAAGTTGGAATCAAGATTGTCAGGANCGAGCGGTCCGCGGTTTTACAGAATCGCTCGTGCAGGGTGGGGCCGTGTGGCTGGGGAGGGGGCCGGGGCCGGAAGGGAGCAGCAGCGCCACTCCCCGGGGGCAGTCGGGGCTCCACTCTCCCGATGGAGGGACGGGGAGCCTGGCCACTGCCGCTCTTCGCCCGGCACACAGCTGGCCTTCGGAGGATCCGGGAAGCCCTCTCGCCCCAGAGTATTTCCCACAACCATCAGTCCACGGCCGGAGATTGAACCTGGCCCTGGTCTGGCTTCCGTGCAAAAATGGAAAAGTTGGTACTCAAAAGTTCTCGAGTTCATGCGCTCGAGGCTTTAGGAGGGAGTTGGGCTTTGGCATTTGAGCCTACGAAGCTGAGTTCAAATCTTGACTTTGCTGCGTGACCTTGGTGGAGTCAGGGACTTGCAGCCTCCTCCTCCTCGTCCACAAAGAGGGCCTGGTGCCTGCCTTTCCGGCTGTGGGAAAGAGCCGAGCGGATGTCAAGTGCTACGCCCGGGCAGTTCGAGGGAGTGCTAAATCGTTTGTGGATCGCTTTCTTCCTGCCCAGGGACACAGGGTAGGAAAGGAAAGCCGCTCAAAGGAAGGAGAAAGAAAGGGGAGAGGTGGGGGCGTGGCAGGGCGGAGCCCGGAATCGTAGCCCCCAAACTCCGGGGCTTGGGGGCCGAAGCCGTGACTCTCTGCTGCCCTCCGGCGGGCGCCGCGCGCGCGAAGCACTCACCGGCCCAGGACTCTGAGCGTCGCCACGGTGGGCTGCTGTTAACACTAAGTTCTCCTGTTCTCTGGTTTCTTAGTGGCGGGGGAAATCCAGCCCCGGACCACGCCCGTGAAAGTGGGCCCTGTTTGGACCTAGCACTTGAACAGTAGCGCCTCCCATTTATGGAGCCTCTACTACCCGCTCTTTCATTCAACAAATACTGAGCTTGTACTGCGCCCTAGGTGCAGAGGGATGTGGCATGGCGGAAAACCGCAGCGTGCACAGCCAAGGGCCCTGCTGGAACTGCAGATGAGCCGAGCCTTCAGGTTTACTTGTAATCCTTAAAGGCTCCCCCAGCGGGCATTCCTCTTCTCCAACTTTACAGGTGAGAAAAGTGAGACCTAGAGGGTGGATTATGGAAGGGGACACAGGTCACCCCAGGCCTGCTGAATTCCAGAGCAGATGTTGTCCTAGGACAGGGCACTGCTTCTGGTGGAAACTGAAGGAGAGAAAGGCCTGGCGTCTCTCTCTGTCTGTGCAGTTCAACATCACTGTTTAACATACGTGGGTAAAAGACTGAGTTATTGGAGATATTTTTAAAAAACTGTAAATCCGCAGCATTCAATTCCACTTAAGTGGGCATGTGGTGAGTCTCCACTGACCAAAGGCAAGAGATCTAAGTGGTTCTGTTGGAACCCACGAGTTGCTGGTGTGGTAGTCTAGAAAGGTTAAAAAGCCTCCTGCCATCTAATTTACACACTTCAGTGCTGAGCAAAGTGTAGCCTTTTCCCTAGCTAGTTCGCCAGTCTTCACTCAATAGCCTGGTTAAGAGCCCAGTGGCATGAAACCTCCCTAAGCCTATTCCTCATTCATAAAAGGGTTTCCGTGGTAGCTCAGAGAATAAAGAAAACGCCTGCAACGTAGGAGATGTGGGTTCAGTCCCTGGGTGAGAAAGGTCTCCTGGAGAAGCAAATGGCAACCCACTCCAATATTCTTGCCTAGAGAATCCCATGGACAGAGGAGCCTGGCGGGCTACAGTCCATGGGGCCGCAAAGAGTTGACTGAGTGACTAAGCACTCTCACGTGCATTCATAAAAGGGGTGGTGGTGGTGATGATCCAGACCCTACAGGGGCTTGTAAAGAATTGGATAATACAAGGCCTGGCATCTGTCGCAGGCTCTCCGAGCAAGGTGCTAGACCTAAGATAGACGGAGGGCAGGGCGCAGAGAAGAGAGCAAGCCAAAGAAGCCATCTCGGGGTGAGGGGGGTTCCTCCTGAGCGGCCCCGACGCTGCTTCCTGCCTCAGTTTCCCCTGGTGCTCCCAAACACCTCCCCCATGGAAGTTTCAGTGACTCCCCATAAACACGGAGCTAGAAACCAGACATCGATCCCTGGCTATGCAGTGTAAAATATTAACGACGCCTAAGTGGGTACCAGGGCTGAGAGGAGAAGGTCTGCTTGCTTGGCATTAGCAGCCCAGGCCAGGGGCCTAATGGATGGGAAGCTGACTGCCCTGCTCGCTCACTAGCCTGGGGCCTGCCAGCTTGGGAGCTGACCCAGGCCCACTGAGGCTGTGCCAGCAACACTCTCAGAGCCCACGTGCCCAGGACCTGGATCCCCCGGGGAGCTGGGAGACAACCCTACAAGTCCCATACATCCTCGCCACACCCATGAAGGGTCAGGCTAGGCCTGGCCGTTTCCAGCTGTCTCTGGCTCTCCTCCCAGGGGGGCATTTGCCCTGGCACTCATTCACCCCTCCTCACCCCCTAAAGGCCTCAGGGGGCAGGAAGCAAGTTGGGTGTTGGCTGTGCTCCCTGATGCCCGCTTCTGTCTTAGGGGAGGGGCAGGCTCAGGGGAGGAGTGCAAACAGAGAAATCTCTGCAGGGCAGGGCCGCAGAGGTAGGGACTCCAGGGGCTGCTGACTCTTCCTCAGGAGACAGGGGAAGGCGGGCAAGTGGGGGGTGGGTGGCTGAACCCTCACTGGAGACCTCACAGGTGGTATAGGAGGCCCCAGAGGGACTGGTCTAATTTAGAATGTTTCAGAGACCCAGCTGCTTTGGGGCTGGGTGGGGTACCCTCTAAACCTAGGCTGCACCTCGCACCTGAGGTTATAGTCTTCCTTTGGCCAATTAACAAGCAAAGGGACTCAGCCACACATACACAAGCATGCATTCTCCCTCAAACTCCCCTCCCATCCAGGCTGCCACATGACATTAAGCAGAGTTCCCTGTGCTGCAAAGTAGGTGCCTGGAATATCTTTGATGCCAGTCCAATTCTGCCACCAGGAAGCCACCCTGGAACCCTGGAACCCTGGAACCCTGCACTAACTCCCTGCATGAACCCTGTCGCCTCCAAACTCCCAAGGTCTCTGCCGCCTAGGCCACACCTGGCTGTAAGCCCCGACACTTCCCACGTCATCCGTGGTCCTCTTTTCTCACCAGCTGCCCCGCCCACTCCTGTGAGCTCAGACCTTGTCAGCTTGGCCAGCTGGGTCACTGGGTGCTGCCTGCTTACTGTTCCTGACTGCCTAGCTGCCTAAGGATTTCAAGAGGCCTTTCAACTCTTAAGGGAGAGATNCCAGCTGCCCCGCCCACTCCTGTGAGCTCAGACCTTGTCAGCTTGGCCAGCTGGGTCACTGGGTGCTGCCTGCTTACTGTTCCTGACTGCCTAGCTGCCTAAGGATTTCAAGAGGCCTTTCAACTCTTAAGGGAGAGATTAGGATGGACACATGCTGTTCAAGAGACCCATTTCCTGCAGACAGCCCAGCAAGTTGTTCCCGTCCCAACTCTCTGGGGGGCAAGCCTTCCTTGGTTCTAGTGCATTCTATTGGGCAGAGCGGGCATCATGCAATTTAGTCATCCTTCTCATATTTCATAACAGCCGGACGAGAATGCCCAGGAATGGAATTCCACAGCCAAAGAAATGCCTCTAAGATTCCTCCCTGTGATGTCTCAGGGCTCCTGAAATGCAGTGCAGCCAAAGCTGATCACACAATCTCACCCCAAACCAGTCCCCCCTCAAGCTCCCTGTCATGGCTGCTCAGGCCCAAACCCTGGCTCTGAGACTGGGCTCTGCTTGTCCCCACTCCGGCCCAATCTCTCACTCAGCCCTGGCACTGTGCCTCTTTCTCCTCCATCTCTGCTCCTGGTTGCCACCAGCCTGGCCACACTATCGCCCCTTTCTCATGGACTCCCAACTCTGTCCTCCAACCCGTCCCCCGCCNCTCCGGCCCAGTCTCTCACTCAGCCCTGGCACTGTGCCTCTTTCTCCTCCATCTCTGCTCCTGGTTGCCACCAGCCTGGCCACACTATCGCCCCTTTCTCATGGACTCCCAACTCTGTCCTCCAACCCGTCCCCCGCCCCTCCACTCTGCCCTCCTGTCTCCGTTCAGCAGCCAGAGTGATCATCTCAAGGTGAGCATCAGGTCCTTCTCTTGCTTGAAACCTCCAGTGGGTCTCTGACTCAACCCTGGTTGTGTCTGCCTGCTCGGTATTCCTCCCTCTGATTTGGTAGCAGCACCTGGTTTCTGGCAGGCAGTTTCAGAGGTTTGGGAACAGGACTGGTCCATCAGAAATGATTCTTCTTTTCCAACTCCAGAACACTGCTGCACCGCCATGCGACTGGCTCAGGGACGGGCGCCCCATGGGGGCCGGGGTGGTGACAGGCCTCTGTGGGACTGGCCCTGGGACAGGAGGGATGCGCTCTCTCTTATGATGACAGACAGTTGGCCGTCCTGCCGCCATCCGAGGACAGCAAGTCTGAGAATGTAGTCACTTCATGAGCAAACAGAGCAAAGGGCGGAGAGAGAGCCTGAGTCCGGCTGACAGTGCTGTGTACCCGGATCCAGCTGTCCCTGATGGCACATCCAGACCTATTTATTCCAGTTAGAGGAGCCAATAAATCCCCCTATTGTTGCTTAAGCTGATGTGAGCTGGGCTGTGACCAAGATGGTCCTGATGAATGAATTCTCCACGACTCACAGACCAAAGATCAAAATCCCAAACAAGCCCCATGAGAGCTGCTGGCATCTTCTGAGCACTTACTACTGCCGGGCGCTTCTGTGTAGCTCGTCTCCCCCATTCCTCACAGGTTCCGACCTCTTGACAAGAGGAGGACGTTAAAGCAGGGGCGGTTGATGCTTTGTGGAAGGGTACAAAGCTGATAAACCACACTGTTATGATTTGAACCCAAGCAGCCCAGCTCCACAGCCTGTGATTTTTTAAAAGTATTTATTTATTTGGCTGCATAGGGTCCTAGCGACAGTGTACAGCCTTCTGGGGATCTTAGTTCCCCAGCCAGGGATCGAACCCATGTTCCCTGCATGCAAAGGCAGATTCTTAACCATTGAACCACTAGGGAAATCCTCAGAGCCTGCAATTGTTATTCAGCACCACTGTACCCCTCAAGACGCATAAGGTCAGGCTCCTCCTCCTTTGCTCACACGACCCCACCCACGCCTGCGGCTGCCAGGACTCTCCCATCCCCAGGTCCTTGTGCAGGCTCTTCCCTGAGCCGTAGTGCCCTCCCTCCTCCTCCTCTTCTTCACCCACCCTAGTTATTCTTGGAGTCTCTGCTTAACGTCTTGTCTACAGAGGGGACTTTCCTGGCCTCCTCCCCCTTGCTAGTCTCTACATTAAGCTGAGGCTGGTCATGTGAACCAGGGCCAAGGCCCTATTTGCAACCCTGACCTGTTGGCAGACGTGGCCAAGGTGTCACACCTCTCCGAGCCTTCCTTTCCTTCTTGCAAACTGGGGTCACTGGATGCCGTTTGCCCGCCTGTCACACTGTGAGCTGTGAGCATCTGACAAGCTGATGGATGTGAAAGCATCCTAAGACACATGTGAGGGACCCGAAGGAACTTCTTCAGGACCACCTGGGGAGTGACAAAAAGGGGGTCCAGTGCTCTGTGCCTTATATCATTGCCCAAGCCCTCCAATCGAACAGACCCACGGGACCACACAGAACCTATTCACGTAATCTCTGTCCCAGACCAGCTTCAGATGGAATGGGAGAGATTTATGGCCACAGATAACAGAAAACCTCCATTCATTATCTTAAACCACAGGGAAGTGTATCATGTCACACACAGAAAGTCCAGTAGGAGGCTGCCTCCAGGGACAGTCAGCTCAGATTCAGTAGTACCTTTAAAGATCTGGTTTCTTGTATCTACCTACACTGCAAGCCACAGAGTGTCTGTCTTATCCACAGCAGATTGACCTCATGATCACATTATGGATGCCTAGTTCCAGACATCACACCCTGGCATATCGTGGAAAATAAGAAGGGACCATCTCTTCCTGTGTCTCCTACTTATAGCAGGGAAGACTTTTCTGTTAAACTTCTCACAAACAATCCCTCGTGTTTGATTGGCTGGAATTGTTTCACATGCCATCCCTAAACCAGTTGCTAGCAAGAGGAGTGAGAACACCAGTGTAGCAGAGACTGCTGCAGAAGCCCTACGACAGTGAGTAGCCCTCTCTAAACAGGAGAAGGTCAGGAGTATACTGAGACAAATAAGCAACACTGTCTGCACGAAAACCTTCTGTTTACAGTACCTAGGCCCAAGGTCCAAGGTCTTACCCATCTGCCTGCTGAGTAAAGAGATATTAAATAAAGAGAATCAATTTCCTCCAATGCAGAGTTTTAAAAAGATTTCAGATTGTGTCTCATCGGCCTGTACTGATAGGCCTCTCCGTGGGTGGGGTTAGATAAGTCAATGATGCAAGTATTTATTGAACTCTCACCCTGTGGATGGTCCCACTGAGTGTTTTGCAGAGGAATCAGCTTCTTTTAAAAAAAATATTTTATTTGTTTATTTACTTATTTATTTGACTAGGTCATAGAGAAATGCTGAAGAAGCTGAAGTTGAATGGTTTTATGAAGACCTACAAGACCTTTTAGAACTAACACCCAAAAAAGATGTCCTTTTCATTATAGGGGACTGGAATGCTAAAGTAGGAAGTCAAGAAACACATGGAGTAACAGGCAAATTTGGCCTTGGAATACGGAATGAGGCAGGGCAAAGACTAATAGAGTTTTGCCAAGAAAATGCACTGGTCATAGCAAACACCCTCTTCCAACAACACGAGAAGACTCTATACATGGACATCACCAGATGGTCAACACCAAAATCAGATTGATTATATTCTATGCAGCCAAAGATGGAGAAGCTCTATACTGTC
>SJYV01026427.1:0-10952 GCA_006410875.1 Neotragus pygmaeus | reverse complement strand
GTAAAGAATCCACCTGCAATGTGGGAGACCTGGGTTTGATCCCTGGGTTGGGGAGATCCCCTGGAGAAGGGAAAGGCTACCCACTCCATATCCTGGCCCGGAAAATTCCATGGACAGTATAGTCCATAAAGAGTTGGACACGACTGAGCAACTTTCACTTTCAAACTATACTTAAACCTATTTCATTATTACCATTACATTACCTTTTTGCTCTCACTAGATAACTACTATTAATCATTTTATAATTGAAAATATCTTTGATATTCTATTTTATGCTTTGTAACTGAGGTATCTGAAGGTCTCGTACTAAGTTTAGTTTATATCATTCCATGCTTTTAGTGACTTTCCTAACTGACAGAGAAACTTCAAGAAAATATTTATATACAAATGAAAGAAATATATTGTTGGTTCTGTTTACCAAATTCTGGTACTCATTTTTAATCCCATCTACCAAATATATAAATATTTTCAATAATTTTATATGGTAAATTTCTTATTTTTTAACTGAAATATAGTTGATTTACAATGTTGTGTTAATTTCTGCCATACAGCAAAGTGATTTCATTTTACATATATATATATACATGTTCTTTTTTTTCCATATTGTTTTTCATTATGGATTATCATAGGATACTAAATTTAGTTCTCTGTGTTATACATTAGGATGCTGTTGTTTATCCATTTCATATATTTAATAATTTATATCTGCTAACTCCAACCTCCCACTCTGCCCCTTCCCCAGTCCCCCTCTTCCTTAGCAGCAAGTCTGTTCTCTGTCCATGAGAGTCTGCTTCTGTTTCATAGATAGGTTCAGTTGTGTCATATTTTAGATTCCACATATAAGTGATACCACATGGTATTTGCCTTTCTATTTCTGNCCACTCTGCCCCTTCCCCAGTCCCCCTCTTCCTTAGCAGCAAGTCTGTTCTCTGTCCATGAGAGTCTGCTTCTGTTTCATAGATAGGTTCAGTTGTGTCATATTTTAGATTCCACATATAAGTGATACCACATGGTATTTGCCTTTCTATTTCTGAGTTACTGCACTTAGTATTATAATTTCTAGTTGCATATAGATTGCTGCAAATTGCATTATTTCATTCTTTTTATGGCTTTTTATGGCTGAGTAGTATTCCATTTTTTTATTAAACTGTTTGGTTTTTTGTTATTGAGTTGTATGAATTGTTTGTATTTTTTTTTTAATTAAGCCCTTGTTGGTTGCATCATTTGTAAATATTATCTGCCAGTCCATAGGTTGCCTTCTCATTTTGTTTATGGCTTCCATTGTTGAATAAAAGCTTGTAAGTTTCATTAGGTCCCATTTGTTTTTGCTTTTATTTTCGATTACCTTGGGAGATTAACCTAAAACATTAGTACAATTTATGTCAGAGAATGTTTTGACTGTGATCTTGTCTAGGAGTTTTATGATGTCATGTCTTATGTTTAAGCTTTTAAGCTATTTCAAGTTTGTTTTTGTCTATGGTGAGAGGATGTGTTCTAACTTCATCATGTGGCCATCCAACTTTTCCAACACCACTTGCTATAGAGATTGTCTTTTTCCCATTGTATATTTTTACCTCCTTTGTTGAAGATTAATTGACCACTGTTGTGTGGGTTTATTTCTGGCTCTCTATTTTGTTCCATTGATCCATATGTCTGTTTTTGTGCCAATACCACACTGTTTTGATTCCTGTAGCTTTGTAGTATTATCTTAGGTCTGGGAGGATTATGCCTCCTGCTTTTTCTTCAAGATTGCTTTGGCAATTCTGGGTCTTTTAAGGTTCCATATCAAATTTTTAGATTATTCATTCTGATTTTATGAAAAATGTCATAGATAATTTGATAACGTGAACGTGAATGTGAAGTCGCNGATTATGCCTCCTGCTTTTTCTTCAAGATTGCTTTGGCAATTCTGGGTCTTTTAAGGTTCCATATCAAATTTTAAGATTATTCATTCTGATTTTATGAAAAATGTCATAGATAATTTGATAATGTGAACGTGAATGTGAAGTCGCTTAGTCGTGTCCGACTCTTCGTGACCCCATGGACTGCAGCCTACCAGGCTCGTCCGTCCATGGTATTTTCCAGCCAAGAGTACTGGAATGGGGTGCCATTGCCTTCTCCATTAATAGAGCATCTGCTGTCAAACCATGGCCCTTCTTTTTAGTATTCTAAACAGTACTGTGGTCCCCTGTTATTTGTGACTTGAAACTGGTCTTTTAAACATTGTGTTGCTTGTTTAGAATTATTTTTTAATTGGACCCATCTCTTAGAACTCCTGTTTTAGTGCCTTGAAAAAGTTGAGCCAGAACTCAGGTTCAAAATGCTCCTTTTGTATGCCTCTGTATAACATAACATCTCATTAAATCTGTAGGTTGCTTTGGGTAGTATGGCCATTTAAACAATATTAAGTCTGCCTATCCAAGAGCATAAGATATCTTTCCATTTCTTTGAATCATCTTCCTTTATTAATGTTTTATTGTTCTCATTGTATAACTCTTTCACCTCCTTGATCAGGTTTATTCCATTATAGATGCTATACTTAATTGTTTTCAGTCATGATGTCCCATAAACATGGAAAATTTTATAAAGATTTATATTCAAAATCCTTTCTCCATAACATTCATTTCTCTCAAAAATAAGTTATTCTCTCACTAATTGCTAAAATACAATTTTTATCTTTAAGAAATAAAATTAATGTAAACATTTTTTAAAACGTTGCTGGGTAAAATAACATAACAAAGCCAATTGTCTTTTGTGATGAAAAATGGCATACTCATTTTGGCCTCATTAGTTCTTGGGATATTTGTTCACTTACTCCAGCAGCCATTGCAACAACAGTCTCTCTGGACTTCAACCAACTTCACACGCATGCAAACTAACAGTGCCTATCCTCCAGCCCTGAGACTCTCTTTTGATGCTAAAACATAAAATGCCATAAGANCACCGCCCCTGACCTCAGATGCGGGATGTCTCCTTCCTTAGTAAGGATTATAAGAGCCACTAAAGAGAAGCGAGGAGGTGGTGAGAGCAGAGCCTACAAGCACCCTGGGTGCAGCCACAGCAGGTCCACTCGGCTGCGGCGCAGGAGGCCGGCTGGGCGCTTTGCAGTGGGCCTCGCTCCTGCTGCTGGCTGCTGGCCTTGACCGTCGGGCTGATCACCATTTCCATCTGGCTGATCACCGTGACAGCTGGGCTGATCACCATCACCNCCACAGCAGGTCCACTCGGCTGCGGCGCAGGAGGCCGGCTGGGCGCTTTGCAGTGGGCCTCGCTCCTGCTGCTGGCTGCTGGCCTTGACCGTCGGGCTGATCACCATTTCCATCTGGCTGATCACCGTGACAGCTGGGCTGATCACCATCACCGTCTGCCTCCAGCCCTGAGCCTGATCTGGGAGACATCCTGTGGCCGCCTGTGGTGCTGCCGCTGTGGTGGTAGACCACTGCAAACAGCCTATAGGCTCTGTGGCACTTAAAGTTCTTATTTTTAAGCCCCGGAGAGCAGTCTTTACTAATTTCCAAGTCCACAGGATATTCAGCATTTCTGATGAGCTTCTGACAGCCCCCAGTCTTGTACATGAACCACTGGAGGTGCAGCAGGAGCACAAAAGAGAGTTTTTCCAGAGTCACTCTCCGGCTGATCTCCACCTCTTGTTTGGTTTTGGTGGTGTCACCCTGGACAGACTCTCTGGCCACCAGGCTCCCCAGCACATCATGGACAGTGCGCATCTTGTTGGACTGGATGTTCAGATGCAGACTGAAGAACAGCTGCCCGGCAGCAGACTCTTTTGAACTCTGCTGGTAAACCACAGACATGATGTGTCCACCAAAAATGCCAGCCATGGGGGCCTGAACAAAGGCCGCCTGGTGAGTGACCGAGGTCTTGTTTCCCGGGCCTGCTTACTCCCACACGTCCTCACTTCCTTCTTCTGGTTCTTCCTGCTCCTCTTCATTCACTGAGTGGATTTTGCATCCACTGGAAACAGTAAGGTTTTCATTATTTGGTGACAGAAGTTTCTTTTGGTTCAGCATTTCCTCGTGGAGTCCATTTAGAATGAAACCTAAGTACTCCTCAGCATCTTCTTGTTCATCCTTTACAGACGGGCTCCACTTGATCACCGTCAGGAGTCTACAAATATACGTGGGTTCAAAGGCAGCTCTGGGGCGGATATCCCCCATGATTTTATCCCCAAGAGCTTGTCTGGGTTTTGGAGGTACTGGCATATTAGTAAACTCATTCATTAGCTAAACTTAGCTGTCTGTCATGGGTGTGGACGTACAAGGGCTTTGCACTTTTGAATACAGAGGAATGAACTTCATCAGGTGATATATCAGTGGGCAAGCCACCAACGCCTGCAGTGTAGCTTTGATGCAGCACCAATTTGCTTTGTATATCAGCCCACAGGGTTGCAACGACACTGGTTTATGAATCAGGGTGGTGTTCTCCAGGAACTCTGCAATCTTTATGGCTTCAGGATCCTCTGAAACTGGAACCAGCCCTTTGTTGACTTCTGCCTGCTTTTCAGAGACGAAGGGAGACGTGGTGGAAGGGGAATCCTTAGTTTGCACAGAAATCACAGGCGAGGAGGAGGAAGAGAGTTACAATCATGAAAAAGACTGGCCCACGATTTGGCGGGCTGACTGGTGCAGAGGCTGGAGCGTCCACAGGAGGTGGGGTGCTCTCGGCCTTTGTGGGGCCGAGTACAAGCTCTCCATGGTGTGCAACTCCACCCCACTGGCAGTTGTGCCCTTAACCAAAGATTCAAGTATTTGTCCCTTAGTGACTCCAAGGCTCTCAGTAGTCTTAGTCCCCATGGAGGGCTGAGCCACAGCTGTCCTCAACAGGGTGTCCCTGCTGGGAGTCAGCCCTGGGGCAGCCCGCAACCTGCTCTGCAGTCCTGGCCCCACTGTCCAGGGCTCAGGGAAAGCCCCAGTGAGGCGTGGCATCGCTGATAAAGTCTGTGGTGTTCTGAGGGCTGCCCCAAGTCGAGGGGTGGGGAGTGGGGTGCTGTGGGCACATTCCCATCAAATCTGCGTCCTTGGTGCCTACACTGTTGCGGACTGCTGGGCTGGGTGACCACTGACCAGGGATTCTGCTGAAGGCCTGCTCTCGGCACTTTCAAGTGACTGTAATATCCAGGAGGATGTTTTTTCTTCTTTTTGCACTCCCTTTCTACCACACAGTGGCACTCATCTCACATGCTAGCAAAGTAATGCTCAAAGTTCTCCAAGCCAGGCTTCAAGAGTAAATCAACCGTGAACTTCCAGATGGTCAAGCTGGTTTTAGAAAAGGCAGAGGAACCAGAGATCAAATTGCTAACATCTGCTGTATCATCAAAAAAGTGAAAGAGTTCCAGAAAAACATCTATTTCTGCTTTATTGACTATGCCAAAACCTTTGACTGTGTGGATCACAATAAACTGTGGAAAATTCTGAAAGAGATGGGAATACCAGACTGCCTGAACTTCCTCTTGAAAAAAATTTGTATGCAGGTCAGGAAGCAACAGTTAGAACTGGACATGGAACAACAGACTGGCTCAAAATAGGAAAAGGAGTATGTCAAGACTGTATATTGTCACCCTGCTTATTTAACTTCTATGCAGAGTACATAATGAGAAACGCTTGGCTGGAAGAAGCACAAGTTGGAATCGAGATTGCCGGGAGAAATATCAATAACCTCAGATATGCAGATGACACTACATTGATGGCAGAAAGTGAAGAGGAACTAAAAAACCTCTTGATGAAAGTGAAAGAGGAGAGTGAAAAAGTTGACTAAAGGCTCAACATTCAGAAAACTAAGATTGTGGAATCTGGTCCCTTTAATTCATGGCAAATAGATGGGGAAACAGTGGAAACTATCAGACTTTATTTTTTGGGGCTCCAAAATCACTGCAGATGGTGACTGCAGCCATGAAACTAAAAGTCACTTACTCCTTGGGAAAAAAAAGTTATGACCAACCTAGACAGCATATTAAAAAGCAGAGACATTACTATGTCAACAAAGGTCCGTTTAGTCAAGGCTATGGTTTTTCCGGTTGTCATTTATGGATGTGAGAGTTGGGCTATAAAGAAAGCTGAGCAACAAAGAATTGATGTTTTTGAACTGTGGTGTTGGAGAAGATTCTTGAGAGTCCCTTGGACTGCAAGAAAATCCAACCAGTCCATCCTAAAGGAAATCAGTCCTGGGTGTTCATTGGAAGGACTGATGTTAAAACTGAAACTCCAATACTTTGGCCATTTGATTCAAAGAACTGACTCATTGGAAAAGACCCTGATGCCAGGGAAGATTGAAGGCAGGAGGAGAAGGGGATGACAGAGGATGAGATGGTTGGATGGCATCACTGACTTGATGAACACGAGTTTGAGTGAACTCCGGGAGTTGGTGATGGACAGGGAGGCCTGGCATGTTGCAGTCCATGAGGTTGCAAAGAGTCGGACATGACTGAGTGACTGAACTGAACTGTCCAAGACCACCTGAAATGCCTTCGTTCTCTATAACTTCTTCCTTGGCGTGAGAGCTGCCATCCAGGGCAAGGGCAGGGCCTAAGTATTGGCAGTCGGCAGAACTGTAGTTCACTTCTTTATCAGTGTCATCAGGGAGTTTTTTGGAAGTTGTGCAGCTAAGGACAAATTCAGGGCCTTGAGAATTCAACATGCTTGAAATACTGTAGTTGGTAGTTCTTGGCAAAGTGTCACTGGATTCAATTGCTTCGTTAACAACATACTTAATTCTCTGGTAGTTGTGTCCATCAGGGAGGTCACCAGCAGCCGTGCACCACACAGAACTGCCCCACCATGTGGAGGAAGCTCCACTGAGGCATGAAGAGTCACAGGGAACTGACTGAATTCATCAGGGCTAAAATCTGCAAAAACACACTGCAGGTTGCAGAGGGTCCTGGTGGCCCCTTTCAGTAACCCTTGGTGATCGTCCAACTCCTCATCATCCAACTCCCCCCGAATGTTGTTTCAAGCCAGCTTTCTCACTCTCCTCTTTCATCGTCAAGAGGCTCCCTAGTTCCTCTTCACTTTCTGCCATTAGAGTGGTATCATCTGCATATCCGAGAATGCTGATATTTCTGTCAGCAATCTTGATTCCAGCTTGTGATTCATCCAACCTGATGTTTCTCATGATGTATTCTGCATAAAAAGACTTCCCTCTTACTCAAATGCTAAAGAATCTGCCTGCCATGCAGGAAACCAGGGTTCGATTCCTGGGTTGGGAAGTTCCTCTGGAGAAGGAAATGGCAATCCACTCCAGTATTCTTGCCTGCAGAATTCCATGGGCAGAGAAGCCTGGTGGGCTATAGTCTGTGGAGTCGCAAAGAGTTGGACATGACTGAGTGACTAACATACATACATACTCTGCATAGAACTTAAACAAGCAGGGTGACAATATACAGCTTTTTCATACTCCTTTCCCAATCTCGAACCAGTTTTTTGTTCAGTGTCTGGTTCTAACTGTTGCTTCTTGACCCACAGACAGGTTTCTCAGGAGACAGGTAAGGTGGTCGCGTATTCTCATCTCTTAAAGAATTTTCCAAAATTTGTTGTGATCCACACAGGCAAAGGTTTTAGCATAGTCACTGAAGCAGAAGTAGATGTTTTTCTGGAATTCCCTTGCTTTCTCTATGAGCCAACAATTGTTGGCAATTTGATCTCTGGTTTCTCTGCCTTTTCTAAACTCAGCTTGGGCATCTGGAAGTTCTTGGTTCACGTGCTGCTGAAACCTAACTTGAAGGATTTTGAGCATTACCTCACTAGCATGTAAAATGAGTGCAATTGTATGGTAGTCTGCACTTTCTCTGTGCCAGGGACTCAGCTTTGGACGTTCGTCTGAGGAAACTTGTTCTCAAAGCATTGTTCCAGATGAGCAGTATCAGCATCACTTAGAAACTTGTCAGAAACTCATACACTGTAGCCCCAACACAGACCTATTGAATAGAAGTTCTGAGGATGGGGGCAAGCAATGTGTGTTTTCCTCAGCTCTCCAGCGGTCCTGATACATGCTCAAGTTTGAGAACCACTGTTACAGAAGAAACAGGAGGCATAAAAGGAAGAGACACAATCACCTGAGTATCTACATAGAATAAAGCTGGATGTAGGAATCTGGAGCTCAGGAGAGTTTCGGTGGGAGATGATCAACTTAGAGTGTTATTCGAAGCTACAGGAACAGGTGAGATAACCTATGGAGAAAGTCAAAGGAGATGAAGCCTGATCACTGAGGCCTGGGAAACTCCAATATTTAGAGAAAGGGAAGCAGAAGGGGAGCTGGTAAAGGAGTCTGAGGAGTGGGGACAGGAGCACTCGAGGGCAAACTAACAGTGAGGTCATGGAAGTTAAGAAGCAAAAGTGCTTCAGAGGGGAAGCTGGAGCCTCCTCTGCACAATGCAGAACCTCTCTCCTCCTCACTGAGAGCCAGCAATGTCTTGTTGAGAACTGACCCTGACTCAAGTGTGGGGTCTGACTGAGTTAAAGTAACCCCTGCACCAATATTTGGTACAGGAATGAATCTGAGGCCTAATTTTGGCCAGTAAGATTGGAGAAGTGTACTAGTGACTTCTGTGAAAATCCTTCCTTTTTAAGATAGAGAACAATAGGAAGCTAGTGTCTGTCTCTCGTTGGATGTAAATAATACAGCCCTAGCTGTTACTGAGGCCCATATCATAACAAAGGGCCAGGATGACATCATTTTAAGACCATAAATGTCCTTATTTATAAAATGAGGAGATGCTAGTACCTAGGTCACAGAGAATGGCATCTTGGACACTCATACAAAGAAATTAAAGAAATTAAAGGAACTAAAGCTCTTGAAGGGAGAAGGCAATGGTATCACACTTCAGTACTCTTGCCTGGAAAAATCTCATGGATGGAGGAGCCTGGTGGACTGCGGTCCATGGGGTCGCTAAGAATCGGATACGACTGAGCGACTTCCCTTTCACTTTTCACTTTCATGCATTGGAGAAGGAAATGGCAACCCACTCCAGTGTTCTTGCCTGGAGAATCATGGGGACAGGGGAGCATGGTGGGCTTCCGTCTATGGGGTCACACAGAGTCGGACACAACTGAAGTGACTTAGCAGCAGCAAAGCTCTTGATGACATGATTGAGCTGCCAAATCACCCAAAGCAAACTTTCTGTTTGTAAGCTAATACATTTCCTTGTTTCGTCAGTTTAATTTAGGATTTCTGTTTCTTGTAGCCAGAAGCAGCTTATCTGATACAGTGATATATGAAGGCTATTTCTATTTTTAATTGTCAGAAAGTCCCTGATTTATTACGAATTCTCAAGAAAGATTATTTGTATGACGTATTGTTCGACAAATGTTGTAAAGTACTTTTCTAATGAAAGGAAATCTGCAACCTAATCTTATAAAACAACAGCAAAAAAATCAGTTTAAGAATAATGGATTAAGTATTTTACTTATCTTAGAATGATATATATTTCTTATTAACGTATTCTTCTACAATTCGAGTCATATATTAATATTAAAACCTCAATGGAACTAACTTTTTGAATTCTCATTTGACAAAAAAAGTGCAAATATTGAAAGTTTCTGTCCTATCCTTCTTTTAATTTTGAGCAATTGTATGGACTGAAAATTAGGCCTAGGAAAAGAAGATCTTGAATTTTCAATATGCAAAACACTATAAACATGAATATGCATATAAAGTCAATGGTTTGACTGGTTGAAATATTGATTTCTTAATAGCATTGAGAAAACTGATCTATTAAACTACAATGAAAGTTAATACTTCAAATTAATTTTATTTACTACTGGAACACTAGAGGAGGTTGTACGAAGAATGTAAGAATGCTAATCTAGAAATCAGGAGCTTTTTGTGTTAGTTCCTTCCCTCCCACCAGGTGTGTAGTCTCAGATACATAATTAACCTCTTCTTACCTTATCTAAGGGATTCCTGCCCACAGTAGTAGATATAATGGATATAATGGTCATCTGAGTGAAATTCATCCATTCCAGTCCATTTTAGTTTGCTGATTCCTAGAATGTCAACGTTCACTCTTGCCATCTCCTGTTTGACCACTTCCAATTTGCCTTGATTCATGGACCTGACATTCCAGGTTCCTATGCAATATTGCTCTTTACGNAATGGACTGGTTGGATCTCCTTGCAGTCCAAGGGACTCCCAAGAGTCTTCTCCAACACTACAGTTCAAAAGCATCAATTCTTCGGTGCTCAGCCTTCTTCACAGTCCAACTCTCACATCCATACATGACCACAGGAAAAACCATAGCCTTGACTAGACGGACCTTTGTTGGCAAAGTAATGTCTCTGGCACAAGGGACATGTACAAAACTGCAAAGGCAAGCATGGCCCACTGGGGAAACTACCAAGAGTTCAAACAGCTTAAGTGTAAGGTCGGGTGGGGAAGACAGTACCTAATACATGGAGGGCATGCAAACATGGGCTGAACGAATTAATGAGCCTCCTCCCTGCCCGCTTCTGAGTGAGCCAGCAAAGACCCACATGCATGCATTCTGGTGCCACACTCAAGTCAGCTTCTTGCTGGGATCTCAGAGGAGCACAGTTCCCTCTCACACAGAGTCCTGCTCCCTTTCCCCAAAGACCATGATCAGGGACCATCAGTAGAACTATCTTTTGCTTGTAGTTTAACCAGTCACTCTCTGCTGCCATTCTCCAAGCTGCCACTTCTCCAGCTCTATGAGCACGTGGGTTCCTTCTGTCCTCCGAGGGGCCCCTGGGTCCTGTGTATTCCTTCAGCGATAGCTGGAGTTTCCCTTAATAGCCAAGCTCCTCCAGAGTTGCTGTTTTACTCTTCAGTTTCCCCTTGTTCACTTCCCACTCATGTCTCCACTCACTTCAGTTAGGCTGCAGGCTTCACCACATCACAAAATGCATATGGGTTGAGATCCCCAATGGCCCACAAATAGCCCTTCTCATGGTCCACTTACCCTCTTGGCAACATAACCCTCTCCC
>SJYV01026425.1:0-10652 GCA_006410875.1 Neotragus pygmaeus | reverse complement strand
AATTCTTATTTATACTTCCTACAGAATGACTTGGAGAAGGCAATGGCACCCCACTCCAGTACTCTTGCCTGGAAAATCCCATGGACGGCGGTGCCTGGAAGGCTGCAGTCCATGGGGTCGCTGAGGGTTGGACACAACTGAGTGACTTCACTTTCACTTTTCACTTTCATGCATTGAAGAAGGAAATGGCAACCCACTCCAGTATTCTTGCCTGGAGAATCCAAGGGACGGGGGAGCCTGGTGGGCTGCTGTCTATGGGGTTGCACAGAGTTGGACACGACTGAAGCGACTTAGCAGCAGCAACAGCAGCAGAGAATGACTAGCAAAGAGATAAATCTGAATCAAGATAAAGTAACAAATGCACAATAGTATAGGATTTTCAGGTAAAATTCTGGGTGCTCATTTAAATTTGAATTTCAGATAACACAATTTTTTTACTAGAAGTATATAAATTTGTCACATGTAATACGTGTACCTACTTATAAAAATTATTTGTTGTTTACCTGAAAATCACATTTAACTGGGAGTCCACTGGTTTTATTTACTAAGTTTGGTGATCTTAAATGCTGATCAATTGTTTCTTTATTTTTGGAGAGACTCATTTAGGGTACCTTCTTTGTGGCAATATGGCCCTATACCTGGAAGAAATTTACAGAATTCATGTTGCCTATATTCTAGCAGAGGAGATAAGAAATACGTAAATAACTGTATATCTAAAGAAACTACATTAAATGCTCCAAGAAGGATGCAAGCAATGAAATGTCAAAGAATAAAGTGGTTATTTCTGGTTGAGGAAACCGGGAAAGGGCCAGTTGAGTTACTATTGGGTTTTGACCTAAATGGATTGTTGGGTTTTTACGCATCTGGAGATAGGGAAGAAATTGCACATCCAGGTAAGAGAAAAACACTGGGATAAGTATTAAAATGTGGAGATACTGGACATATTTAAGGACCTACAGTTTGAGTAGAGCAGTGGCCCTAAATTCAGAATGCATCAGAATCATCCGGAGGGCCTGTTTAAACACATCCCCTGAGTCCAACCTCCAGAGTTTCTGGTTCAGTTTGGCTGGTGTGGGCAGAGGATTTTCAATTCTAACAAGTTCTCAGGTGGTGCTGATGCTGCTTATGGTGACCAAACTTAGATAACCATACCCTGGAGTGTGGGTGTCAGTGACAGATGGTAAATAAGTCTGGAAATATAGGTCGGAGCCAGAGGGCTTTGACTCCCATGCTAAGGAGCTTGAATTTCATTTAATTGAAGTGAGGAGCCATTTAAAGGCTGGTGGGCAGAGTGACATATCAGATTGTGCTTGTGAAGGGTTTATCTGGCGGCAGTGTGTGGGACTGAATGAAAGGAACACTGACAGACCGAAGAAAAAGGATAGTTAAATATCTGGTGCATGCACGATTTACAATAGCTAAAACATTAAACAACCTAACTGTCTGTTGATGGGTGGATAAAGAAAGTGTTACACACACACGCATAGCTAATAGCTATCAGAAAAAAATATAATTTTACTCCATATTTTAAAATATTAGATCACTTTCTATTTTCACTCTTAAGTATTTCTGTAATACATATCTTTATATCTGGACCTTGTGTGTGCCTCCTTAATAATTTATTTCTTAGGGAAGTATGTTTTCATATATTAAACTGTTTTTCAATACACAGTATCAAATGCTACTTTATGAAGATGATGCATGATTTAAAGTTAGACTCAGAATTTTAATGCATGGTTTGAATCAAGGCTTTCTGTTAACAGCATGTTTTGCTTTGGCATATAGAATCATAGAGACTGCCCACAGCTTAAGGTGAAGGGGTCAGCATTGTGATTTACTATTACATTGGCTACATATGCTCAGAGCGGCTCAGGCTAAGTTATCCAGGTTTTTTTACATTATCCCCTGGGCATTCATGTTTATTGATAATGTGTAATTATAGAGTGAGAGATTAGTTTTATAGTGTTGATACATCATTGTAACTTGATCTGTAAAGTGTACTCAAACTTTACTTTGCAGTAAATGGACAAAGTTCATGATAGAAATATTTAGAGATGGCTAAAGTATTGATTAGTAATCTATTCATAATCTACTCACTGGCAAAATTAGCATACTCATTTATAAAGTACTGATTATCTTCATAATAAGGGTCAGTTATTCATTTTTGAATCTTTAAGAGTAATTTGGTAGAGGTTTATCTGAAGTATTTATGTTTTATATGTTTTGTCTTCAAGTCCCTTTCTATAGTTAAGATATATGGTGTCTTAAAAGTGAATTAGGTTCATAGGGTTTCCAAACCATTCACTAAAATTAAATGCATAACATGAATTGAGGGATGTGGGGGCTGGCTCAAATGGTGAGCGATGACTGAAATCCCCAACAATTGGAAAACCATGGATAGGTGTCCGAGAGTCACGCAGTCAGTATTTCTGCCTTTCTTCTGTGTTTTCCTCGCTCAGAAAAACCGTTTCCAGGTGATCCTTCTGAGACTGTGAGCTTCCTAGTGATGTGTAGCAATTCTGTCCCATTGCTGATCCTGTGGGTGTCCAAGCTCTCCACTTCCTCTTTGTCATGGAACTTTGAGAAAATCAAGAGTTGTCTTCCTGGGTTGGGGCGGGAGGAATGAAAAAAAAAAAAAAAAAAAAAATATATATATATATATATATGTCAATCAAGGAATCTAGGCTAGAATGTTACAAGTAGCAGTACAATGTAATATTCCAACAATTCTACTAAGCATGAGAAAATATTTAGGCAGAAGGAGAGTGAGTTCCACTACTTAAAATGAAAATTGTTGGCTCTGATAAGATTTTAGAGATCCTCTTTCTTAACTTTGTCATTTTGTCAACAAGAGACATTGATTCATTCAAGTCTCTGATGAGATTGAGCTGAGGATTTATATTCCCTTTGTAACCATTCAGTTGAACCAAGGGAATTGCTATACTTAAGAAACATCTATGCTAAGGGGAAAAGCTGTATTTAACTGCAGATGGTGGGAGGAGTAGAAAAGTTAGCTAATTACTTATTTTTTCTCATTCAAAAATAAATACTATTTTTTTGCAATCCTTTTGATCCTGGCCATCATCTAAATTCTTTCCTAGCTGCAAGTGTTTAGCTCCCTGTGTTTGATTTCTTCCCCCCAATGGAAACAGCGCTCTAATTATATAATGAAGTCCAAAGGGAAATTGGGTTTGCTTACAGAAATTTGCTCTGTAACCAACTTTGTGAAAAGTTTTTTATCCTGCAAAGTGAGATATGCTGATATTAGTAATATCAGGGATGTAGGATGTGTTGCCTACACCCTGAGCTTTGCCAGTGGCAGTTATTAAATAGGCTTTTCAGATCTCCGTGGCTGTTACTCTCCCAGAATATTTTTAAGGGATTTAAAATCTATGGTCTAATATGATTAGGAAAGTTCAAATATTAATTTTACTTGTTATTCTGTAGATTTATTCAAGTGGTCTGGGCTAGCCAGAGGCTCCTAGCTACTTTAAAGGGTTCTGAATGAATGTCGTTAGAGTACAGTGTAATGGAAATGGAGAATCAACAGTGAACAAGACAGAGGAGTGAGTGTATGCTTCGAGTTATAGGAATCTCCACCCTCTTTCCCAGCTGGATGCACATCTGGAATGGCTTGGGTCAGGAAATGTGCTTGGTCTTGGCAGTCTTGGAGGACCCAACCCTGGCTTCTGTGTGGGTTGCTGGCGTTTTAAGTAGAGGGAGTTGTTTCTAGTGTTTCCCTGGGGATTCTGCTCCCTTCTAATGAAAACAGCTTAGGCTAAACAGAATGCATGTGCGAGTGAACCAGAAGCCCTGGTTTCTCTCTGGGGGCAACCCTGTAGTACTGTAATACTTTTATGACTTGTATTAGAATCCTAGGTTCACCTTTAGTTTAAACTGCAAGTACTCAACACAGTTAGCCTGTACTGTAATAGGCAGGCAGGAAGTACGTAACTGCCACTCACTTTTTCCATCAAGCATCATAAAGTTGATTTTTTTTTTTTTGAGTCATCAAAAAGTGTTTTTGCCTCCATTTTGTTGGGTTTGGAGTCTTGCCAAGCATTAAGGGTTCACATTTGGAATTTGAAAAGCTATATTTCTTGCTACTGGTATGAAGGACCATTATAACATCAGTAACTGGAAACTAGCAGCTGTTAGAACTGGTACAGCCCAAAGATGTACTTGGTGGCCAGCCCAGTAAAATATAACCAGTTGTCAGCATTTAAATATTGGGACATCTCCCATATATGTAGGCTTCTGACTTCTAATGTTTAGGCAGTAGGCCTTCCCAGAACCTATATTTCTGCATTACAGTATCCGGCAGGAGGAGTGGAACTGGGGCCCTTGGTCAGATGGATCACAGGCATCTTCGTACATTACCATTCTCTATCTGGTCTGCTCATGTGTTTATACTTCTTACCTAATCCTTCAGGCACTTGAGCTGCAGATTTGACTATTAGTTTCCCTAAGTAGACAGGATGAGATGTGTGAACATGTCAGAGCTGGCTTCAGTCCCAGTTTCTCTCTTTCCCAAAGCTGTGAACAATTGCAACTCTCCAGCTTCTCTGAGTTGTTTAGTAATAGGGAATATCTCTTCCAAATGTGTGGTGAGTTTTAAATAAAATACCATAGACGGAGAGCCCAAATCAATGTTCTCCTCATATTAGACTCTCAGTGACAATGTATCCTTCCACCTTCATGGTGTCATAAATTCTGTTTTCTGACTGTTTATACTGAAGTGAGAGTAGATGCTACTTTTAACTTTATACATTTGCTTTGAAAGGACTGCCTCAAAGTATTCACTACCCTGGTTGTCCTTGAGAACTAGTGCCTTTCTCACCTTTTCTATATCCCCTGGACTTGTGAGAACCTGTTAAAATGCTGCCTTTTAACTTGTGTGTCCACTGGCGTACATTGTGACTTTGATTTGGATTCCCATTAAAGTTTGGTTAATACACACTTTAAAAAAAAAATTGCCCTAAGGTGAAAATTAAGAAAGTAATAATCATTCTGATGGTTTGAAACATTGTATCTCCTAGTCTTTCTCTCTGACCCTCAGTTCCCCTTCTTAAAATTAGAATACAGCATTTAGCACTTAAGGACAGAGGAGCCTGGTAGGCTGCAGTCCATGGGGTCGCTGAGGGACTTCACTTTCACTTTTCATTTTGATGCATTGGAGAAAGAGATGGCAACCCACTCCAGTGTTCTTGCCTGGAGAGTCTCAGGGATGGGGGAGCCTGGTGGGCTGCCGTCTCTGGGGTCGCACAGAGTCGGACACGACTGAAGCGACTTAGCAGCAGCAGCAGCAGAGTAATGCTAAATAGATCCCAAAGTGTCAGTGCTCAGCCCTTCAGAAGCTGATTTCTCTCATTCATGCAAGTGTATCAAGTATTTGAACAGGTAATAGGGCAGATTGTCTCTGTGCCGTGGTTATTGCAACCTTAAGCGCATCTTGAAAGGTCAAAGATCTTTTTCTAATGCCTAAAAGGAAAAACAAACAAACAAAAAGCAATGGAGGAAGACTGTGTAAAAGATTGTTATGTGCTAAGCTTGGAAGGGTTGCACTTCCTTCCGGTCGCACGTCGGCAGCTGACTGCAGAGTGATCGGGGCAGGGCACCCCGTTGCTATGTCTGGGGGAATCAGAAACTTTCAGTGGAAGATAGCTGTTCCTGCCACATCCAGCCGTGAGAGTGAGGCCGTCGTCCCCCAGTGCCTTCCGAACTCCTTGCCCCTTCCAGCAAGTGGTAGTGGCTCTTGTTTTGTCGCTGGAGTGATGGCGTTATCTCTCGCCATTAGTGGGCCTCCAAATGCCATTGTCAAGTTATTGAGTGACTCAGACTTTCTGAAAGTAAAATTGAAATTAAATTCTATAGCCATCATCCTGGAAATTGAGGTTACCTAGGAGTATAAAGGGTGGATAAAGTATTGGACCTGCCATTCTTGTTCATCAGAGCACCACATTGGTCAAGATAAAGTTCAGTGTTTTGTTCCCACATTAGTAAGTCGCCTTTATTGTCTATTATCATTTCCGCCAGCTTTATTTCTTAAATTTAAGAATTTTACTTTCATAAGTAGTTTAGGATTTAAGACAAAAGCCGGAATCAAATTACCTTTGTGTTCCCAGTATACTGGGAAACCCCATTTCTGTTAATACATTTGTTTTTCTATTTAAAAATAATTTTCAACAGAAAATAATAAGTTTCTAATTTTGCTTTTGGAAAACATCTTTGAACAGCATTTAGTAGTATGTTTTCTTGTAGTAGGTCAATTGAACACAAAGGGAATGAGCTTGAGGCTAGTGAGTTTGAGTTTGAAAATTGGTGAAAATACGCTACTGGATTTGAAATGTTGATGTGATGCAAATGCCTTTCTTTCTAAATGGAAATCAATTAAAAAATATAATTCAATTTTATATGTTCCTAGAAATATTCATGGAGTGCTTGATGAGTACGTGTGAATAAGCTGCTGTGCCAGAAGCTTTGTGAGACAAAGATAAAGAAACACAGGCTGAATCAGAGGAAGAAACTCTGTAAAATAACCTAGAAGGACAAATACCTCAGAACAATGAAGTCAACATGCTACAGAAGAGGGGCATCTGGTCTACCTTGGGTTAGTTTGGATGTGATGGGCAAGATTTCTCTGAGTAAAAGAAAAGGCAGGTAAAACTGGTCCAGGTGAGGAAATAGAGGAATATTGCAGACAGAGGAATCAGCATATGCAATGGCACTAAAGTAAGAGAGGAAAACCTTCAAGTATGAGAGTGGTTCAGATTGTCTGATAGTCTGTCTTTTAAGGTGCCCTTGGTGGAAGCAGGAGGGTGGAGACAAGAGATGATGCTGTTGAAACTGGTGTAGACCAGATTATGAGGGGTTCTGAATAATCAACCAGAATGTGGTGTTCATCCTGAGAGGAGGGGGTAGCTTCTAGGGCAGTGGATTTTATCACTGGCCACTCATTAGAATTATGTGAAACTTTCTAAGCCCTTTCCATGACTGAACCCACCTCAGACTAATTTAAATCAGAACTTCCCAGAATGGTGCTCAGGTACGTGTATCTTTAAAACTCTTCCCTGATGGTTCTAATGAGCAGCTACTCTTCTAAATAGTTTTAAGCAATGTCACAGTGATATAACGCCAGTGCTTTGACCCAGAGGCTCCCCAAAACTGAAGTGACATGACAGGCCATGAGCCTGACATATTTTGATCATGGAGTAGGAGAGAACAATAGCAGAGGTGATTCTTAAGTTTCTGTCTCCATAACTGTGGGAAAAATGGTGGTTAAATTTAGCGATATACAAAATGCAACAAGCACATATCTTAAGGAGAAAGGCAGGATTTTATCTTGGTTGAACCTGAGGTTCTGAGAGATGCAGACAGAAGGCTTTTAGCCTACATGCCTGAAACTGAAGAAGTAGCCGGATTGTGTACCTGTATGTGGAAATTACCAGCGTATCACCAGAACTGAATCTCACAGGAATAGTAAAAAGTGAAGGGAAGTTGTGGCAGGAGAATTGAGCAGATTAGTGAGCCTTAAAAATCTCCAATGCTTAAGATCCAAGGAGAGAAGAAAGAGTCCACCTTTCTTTCTTCACAAAGCAGGGGACAAACTGAAGACGAATGGAATTAACTGTCTCCTTAAACACTACCAATATGAATTTATAGTTTGTTCAATTGGAGACTGTTTAAATAATGCAGAATTTTTAAAATCCAAAATGTATCTGAAACTTCACATTAAAAACTATTTCATATTCTTCTAGCAAACATTTCCCACTGGAGACAGCTTTCACGTTCCATAAGTTTCAATTGATTCCATTTGAATTTTGTGTGTGTGAAGAAGCACATTTGTTTTACAAACAATACAAAAAGGTAAATCTCCCGGTACCCATTTTGACAGCTAAACTTTTTAAACCCAAGAATTTCTACCTTTATTTTCTCTTAAGCTGAATAACAAGGACAGATGTACCTTTTTTTTTAGCAAGGAGAAAAAAATGAAGTCTCTTAGTTACAAGTGACCAGTATTATAAACAGGCTGTTCTGTTCTGTCCCCCACTTTCCATCTCCCAGTCCCCTGAAAAGAACAAAGAAAAAACTGTTGAAACCATCATGACTGCCATTTTGAGAGCTGTTTGTAATAAATAAACAAGCCAACAAAAACAGAGAGCTTTTGAGGGTGAAGAAACAGAAAACACAGGAAGTATAAGAAGAAAAACTACCTTTGGGGAGACAGATTATTAGGCAGTTTACCTGCTCTGAGATGAAAATAGCTAGCTCCATGGAAATAGTTTTCCTAATAAGGGGAAAAAGTTCTTCCCTTTTGTTACATTACTTGCAAATTTATCAACTAAATTACTTTTGGTGAGCAGGCTTATAGTTTTGAAAGCAGTTTTTAAGGGTCCTAGAGCAATCAGGCCTTTATATTTTGGCATAAGTCTCCTGTCCGCCTAAGCTTTGGTTGAGATCAGTGGCAATGAGGCCGTGAGTGTGTGCGTGCCTGTGTGTGTGCTCCAGTTGCTCAGTTGTATTAGACTCTTTGTGACCCCGTGGACTGTAGGTTGCCAGGCTCCTCTGTCCATGGAATTGTCCAGGCAAGAACACTGGTGTGGGTTCCCATTTCCTACTCCAGGGAATCTTCCCAACCCAGAATCTAACCCTAATCTCCTNAAAACATGTCACCGGCTCCCCAACAAGTCCCCAGTGCTATGCTCTGCCCGGCTCTGTGGCACCTGTTGCTCTATGTCGATGCCAAAGACTGTCCTGGTCCCACCTGCTCGAGTGGACCTCCTCCAAGCCCAAAACACTGGGTATGGGCATGCTCCACTCTGCCCAGCAGGTATGTCTCAACCTTATACCTTAAGGTCAAGCTCTGGGCCCTGTCCTTCTGCCCTTGCTCACTGAATACAAACAAGTTCTCATTCTTTGTGTCCTGGGATATGGCACTGATCATACATGGTATAATCCTAAATTCAATTTCCTGGCTACATCTGATTTACAGGGTTCTCTAGAGGATTCTGTGCAAGTTAGAAGGCAGATCCAAGGCAGAAATGGGCATGCACAGGATGGTCTCCTACTGGACACCTCTAAAGACATGGTTTTCATCGGAGTCTGCTTCTTCTTTTGACACTGGATAAGTTGCTTCATCTTTCCAAGTGTTATCTCTGGTGGGCAACATCTTGTCCCACCAAGTCCATGTGGCTTATTACTGTGCTGCAATACAGGAGGTGAGTGGTTCTCAAAAGGTGGTCCACACACCAGCAGCATTACTTGGGAATTTGAAAAAAATGCAGTCCTTCAATCCTACATCAAACTTTCTGGATGAGAAACTGATTAACAATCTGTTTAAAGAGGGCCTCTGGATGATTCAGATGCATGGAAAAGTTTGAGAACCACTGCAAGCTATCAAGCATCACGTAGACACTAGTTGTTGTGGTCATAATTAACTGTCTGGCTGGCCATGAAATTGTTATTGGAAACTAAAGAGAAGAGGCCCAGAAAGGCAACAGCACTCCAAAACAAGGGGCATTACAAGGGCCAGGAAGCCACAGAAATGAGTGAAAGAGGCTGGATATAGGTAATAGTGAGTGATGAGAACTGCAGCAAACTGAGAAACACAGACCCTAAAGAAAGAGGACAGCTGCTATTTAGCTCCAACTGTTGCCATTGGGATACAAGCTGAGTGTTGCCAGATTTTCTGAGTTATCAAGGGGGGCCAAAAATCTAGATCTTTCTGTGAAATATCCCTAATTTTTATTCTTGGCAACGCTATAAAAGATGTATCTGTGGCTGAGTTGGATCAGGTACCAATAATTTGCTTCTCCATGGACTTCCCTAATAAGATTGACCAATAACACTATGTCCTACACAGAACCTGGGACACAGTAGCTGGCCACCTAACACATGCTAATGGGGAAGTAATTCTGCAGCACTTTCCTACAATAATATTTAGACAAACTATTATACTATCCATAGGGAGAGATGGCCAAGACTTCTTTGAATTGGGTAAAAGCTACATGATGACACAGAATAGTGTAGGCAATATTTAAAAACTGAATTTGATACTCATTACAACGGGCCAACCACGTCATATGGAAGGAGTTCTGTTTCTAAGGTAGGGAACTTAGAGAAAACAGTTTCAACAGAGCAGACACTTTTCACGATGATAATTAAATGTTTATTGAACCCCAAAGAAATGCTAGGACATACAGAAATTAAAGACTTAGACACAGTTCCTATGAGGTGCAGGGGTAGGTTGGCGGTAGGGGGAACAGTCCATATAGCTGGCAACCAAAGCACAGGATTATGTGCTCCAGGAGGAGAAACGGGAGGGAACATTTGCATTTCCATCTTTAATTTCAGTTGACTGAAATAGACAACATTCTCAACAGTTGTATAACTGAAAAGTCTTCCTGTAAAATGAGATTACTTTTTACTGTTGGAAAACTCCTCCAATTTCCTCTCTTGATCTACCTCAATGTGCTTTTTCTTACACCTTCTCTATTCCCTTCCATACCTCTTTTAGCTTTTGTTCAGGCACCATATCCTATGCTGTCTCTTACAGGAAGATATTCCCAATGTTCCTCCTCTCCCCCAAAATGTGATCTTTGCGTCTTCTGAACCATGGAACTTCTACATTTTTTGACTTACTGTCTTCTAGA
>SJYV01026417.1:0-12031 GCA_006410875.1 Neotragus pygmaeus | reverse complement strand
TTGGAAAAGACTCTGATGCTGGGAGGGATTGGGGGCAGGAGGAGAAGGGGACGACCGAGGATGAGATGGCTGGATGGCATCACTGACTTGATGGGCGTGAGTCTGAGTGAACTCCGGGAGTTAGTGATGGACAGGGAGGCCTGGCGTGCTACAGTTCATGGGGTCGCAAAGAGTCGGACATGACTGAGCGACTAAACTGATAATCATCTCACTGAGTAAACTGTTAAGAACACAAAACAAGGAAGGACCAAGAGAAAGCAAACCAGGCAAGAGACAAAGGGTGTCAGTAGTTGCAGCAAGGGCTCAGGAACTACGTATTCTGAATGTATGCTGTCTTTGGGTTCATATCCTGGACGAGCCCAGTGTTAGGGGGCTTCCCTGGTGCCTCAGATGGTAAAGTGTCTGCAGGCAATGCGGGAGACACAGGTTTGATCCCTGGGTCAGGAAGAGCCCCTGGAGAAGGGAATGGCAACCTACTCCAATATTCTTATCTGTAAAAATCCCATGGATAGAGGAGCCTGGTAGGCTACAGTCCATGGGGTCGCAAAGAGTCGGACATGGCTGAGTGATTCCCTTGCTCTCTTGCTTGCTTTTACAACTATAACCATGTTTTGTGATGAATATTTTTCACCAGAAAAGTAATGATAAAGTAATAAGCTATAGAATCGTGTGGGTAAAATTGAACTGCTTTGAAAATTTCTAAAGAGAGAATGAGTTCATTTTTGTACTTGCTATTTCATGTGCATAATAATAAGCCAGTAAATGCACCTGCTGAGCTTCCTTTTGCAAATTCAGATTCACTATAATTCAGGTTTGGGATCTTGGGAATTCAGAGTAGACTGAAGTGTTGTGTTGCTCCAGCCCTTTTGCCTACATGAATGCGGGGACGAAAGGACCCAATGAAAGGAGACACGTGGGCCCTGTCTACTTGGCCCTCAGAACCCTGAGGATGCTGTAACCACAGAAGTATATTTGCTAAGTGTACAATAATTTATTCCAGAAACATGACTTATGGATCACATGAAGAATACCAACCTCTTACATAGGCAGTGTGGCAGAATCTTGAATGGACCTTCACACATTATCTTATTGGCTGTATATAACAATGCTACAGAAACAGGGCAAGCATGGAAAATTCCTATTTTATAGAAAAGGAGCTCAAAAGGATTCTGTCACTTGCCCAAGGTTCTTGGTTAATACATGGTGTGGCCCAAACCAGAAGCCAGGGAGATTGAGAGTATGGCACTCTTTCCTCCTTCAACACTAGACTGAGGATGGCAGGTGGAGGGGTGGGGGCAGGTGGGATAAACATCCCCCTTCAATGCCCATCCAGATGGTTAAATACTAGAAGCAAATATTCCTAAAGGAAATCGTTACTTTTTCCTGATGGCAGTGTAGTTTGAAAGGAATCTGAGAGCCTTAGGTAGATTAGGCTGGGTGAAGACTCCCTTGAGGTCTTTCCCTTTGAAAGGAGTCTAGGGTGGGCTCCTGGCTTCAAGTGATGCTGGCATAGATGGGAGAGTGTGGCCTTGACCTGTGGCCCAGTCAGCCTTGACCCTGCAGTCTGGCAGAGAAGTTCTGCAGGATGAGTGGCTCAGAAAGCTCCCTGCACAGAAGCTTCCTGTAAGCACCTGAGAAGGGCGTCGGTTAAAGTATTGGATTGGCCAAAATGTTTGTTTTTGTGACATCTTATGGGCTTCCCTAGTTGTGCTAGGGATAAAGAACCTGCTGCCCAATGCAGGAGATGTAGGGATGTAGGTTCGATCCCCTGGAGGAGGGTATGGCAACCCACTCCAGTATTCTTGCCTGGAGAATCCCATGGACAAGAGTCGCCTGGTGGGTTACAGTCCATGGGGCTGCAAAGTGTTGGACATGACACACACATGGGAAAACCCAAATTAACTTTTTGACCAACCCAACTGCCCACCCCATTCAAGATCCCAGTGATTTCAAATGTGAAGACCCTGATGTCCCTGCTGGGGCATCAGCAGGGGACAGGAGATGGGGCCCCTTGTGGCTCCAGACAGACCTACTGAGGCACATCATGCGCTCCTTCCATGCCTCCCATGAAGATACAGCACAAAAGGGAATTTCATACAGTACTGGCTGGAGTGTCAACTCTAATCCTTGGCAAAGGAAGATGTCAAAAGGTATTACCATTTAGAGCACACCGTCTCTTTAATCCAGTAATGTCCTGTTAGAATCTATCCAAACAAAATAAAGCCCAAGTACAGGATGCCTCTCAAACAAAGGCGTTCATTAAAGCATTTTTTGCAGTGGCAGACAGTTGCCAACAATCTGTCTGTCTGCCAACATGGGAAAGGCTAAGTAATTATGATTATTATTTTCTGCGTATATGGTCCATGCACACAGGGGCATGCTGACCAGCAATCACAGAGCTTGAGGTACAACTAAATGTACCCAACTGGAAATAAAAGCTCATGATCACAGTGTGAAGCTGAAGGTTGTACTGTGAGCAATATAGTATATTCTCACTCTGCTAAAAATTTTTTTTTAAAGATCCTCAAAAATGGGTAAATACATGGGGATGAGCAAAGAGAAAGTTGGAGATGACATATACCAAACTCTTAATACTGTTTATTTTAGGAGTGATGGGGTGAAGGGAGTCGGGAAGAGGAAAATAATCAGCTTGACACTCATATCTGTATAGCTTTCCTTGTGACAAAGAACATATGTTACTTCAATAGTTTAAAATGAAAAACGAATACACAGAAGATAGATGAAATATCTAATTCTTAGGAGGCAAAGCCAGGGAACCACTCCACAGAGCGAAGTTTTGCCTTTTTTTTTTTTTTTTGTCACACTGTGGCATGCAGGATCTTAGTTCTCTGATCAGGGATTGAACCTGTGACCCCTGCAATGAAAGGGTAGAGTCCTAACCACTGGACCACCAGGGAAGTCCCTTTTGATAAATTATCAGCGTGCTTTTGTGATGACCTGGGGTGACGCCTCTTGGAAGGGTTTCCCTTGTTCATCTCACTTGAAAGACACCCTGATTTCTGACAGCTTAAACACGAGGCTGAATTCTAGAAGCTGTGTGCCATCCAAAGACACCTGCAAGTCTCCAAAATCTAGACCTCTGGGCATGAGAAAAGACAGATCTGCTCTTGTTTAACTGGCCCCCTTGCCGCCACATGTTCAAGCCCTTTGTTACCTACTTCTACCTCCCACCAGGGCTTCCCTGGTGGCTCAGACAGTAAAGAATCTGCTTGCAATGCAGGAGACCTGGGTTTGATCCCTGGGTTGGGAAGATCCCCTGGAGGAGGGAAAGGCTATGCACTCCAGTATTCTTGCCTGGAGAATCCCATGGACACAGGAGCCTGGTGAGTTAGAGTCCATGGTATCTCAAAGAGTCAGACACGACTGACTGACTTTCCCTTTCATCTTTGTACACATTTATAAAATATATAATAAAATACAATATTTATTATTACATTATTAATTATAAAAAGGGAAAGGCTACCCACTCCAGTATTCTGGTGTGGAGAATTCCATGAACTATACAGGACACGACTGAGCGACTTTCGCTTTCTTTATGCCGTGTACCCTGATCAGCAGAGAGCACGGGGCCAGGCAAATAAGCTGTACGCACTAAGTGTATTTGAATATTTCTTTATATTCCCCACAAACCTTTGAATTAGGGGCTTGAGCCTGGCAGGCTGCAGTCCATGGGGGTTGGAAGAGTTGGACACGAATTCTTTGCAAACGAACAAAAATGAATTTTTCGTCAGTGAAAGTCCTGGGGATTAGGGAGGTTTTGTATGACCAGGAGGGGGGCAGACTTAAGGAGCTGAAGATGGAAAAAGCAGTAGGGGAGAGGGAGAGAGAACACAAAGGTGAAGGGAGAAACACACAGAAGGATTATTGATGCAACCAGCGCTAAGATAAAAACAGCAGCGCACCACTACAAGCCATACAGACAGGATGACAATTCTACATGGTCAGAATGAGTGGAAAAGAGCTTTAGAATAAAAGTATATGGAATGAGACCTAAATAGGTGTGCAAAAAGAAATGTACAAAAACTATACTCTTTGGGTATAACTACATCTAAACTCATTTGGCATTACCTATAACAGCATTCATAGAAAAATTTAAGAATCATTCCAACCTCAATGTTAGAACTGTTTTACCAAGCCTGAACCTTGAGCTTCCTTATGGCTTAAACACTTGATTTTGAACCAACGTTAATATCTCCACTATACATTTAGGTCCACTTCAAGTACTTTAAACTCACGTGTCTCAGAGTGCTGATGACGAAGATGCTAAGTTCCTTTGCTAGAAATTCTTTGAAGTGCTCAAGATCTTGGCTTGATAACCTCTGCTTAACGCTTGGGAATAAACCTAAGCAAACATTTCTTCCTATTTCACAGAGAGTAAAAGAGAATTTCTAAAGGCTGTCTGTTAAGTTTCTAAATGGCAAAGTGCAGATTTTTTTCTTTTAATTGCATGTTAAGATAAAACCAATGAGCGCTCTGGACTTTGAGTAGTAAGTCGATTTTCTCCTTGTGTAACTTTGACAGTACATTTTAATCTGTTTTAAAGCCTTAAGATTCCTTTCAATTACTCAATACAGAATATGATGTTTCTTCACAAGTAAAGATGACTAAAATTTCCTCTTTGGTCCTGCTAAAAGACCATTTCTACAGAATAAAAGCTTTTTCTCTATAATCACTTACTGCTAGGTGAAGATGAAAGTCCACTGAATAGATAAAAAATAACCGAGTATTATATCACCTAATTTCTAACCCTCTCAAAACACAATTCCATGCACCACATGTGTTCCTGGCTGATGCAAAAAAGTGAAGAATTCAAAGAGAAAAACACTGATCAGGGAAAAACAGGAAGTCCCAACTTTGAAAAACACTGAATCCACCTTCTCGGCAAACCACAAAGAGATTAGACAAACCAAGTATTTGTTGACACTGGCTGTAAATTTTGGAAGGGACTAGAACCTTAAAATATATCTGGAATGAGACCCAAATCCCCTTTTCACTGGTTCTTTTCTTTTGGAAAATATATTTTAAAGGAACTGCTAAGGAGAAATATCCCTGTAGAGATTAGCATTATGATATGAAGTTCTGTTTTCAAGAGCTGTCCTAAGTGTGTATAGGTGTGTGTGCAAGCCATCTTCTCATAAGTTCTCACAGTTTATTTAATTCTTTTGCAAACCCAGCGAAGTAGGGAGTCTTAGCTCTTGTGAGAGATGGAGAGACTGAAACTCAGAGGGAAAAAATAATTTTTTCCAAGTCAGAAAGCTGTTTGTGGCAGAGCTGGGACTTTGGCCTGGAAATCCAGTGGAGTGAGCCGGGGAGCACATGGGCCATCACTGAGATCTGAGCTCCCCCTTGTCCTCGCTGTGTTCTTTTGGGCATATGACCTTGCCTCTCTGAGATGCCCAGTGCTTAGTAAAATGGGAATGCTTGCCCCAACGGGTCTCCTGTAGGACAGATTTTAGGATTAACTGAAATTACGCCCATTAAAGTGCTTAGTACCAAAGGAGGCAAATCACCAACCCTTTCTCNTCAAAGAAAACAAAACGGAAAGAGTTCACAGCCCTTTCTTTTCATAGATCTGACAGCAGAGACCAAATCTTTCCTTTTCTCAATCACATCAACCTCAGGGAGATCTTTCCTGGCCAAGATTGGCCCTAAAAGGGTCTAGAAAGTCTTAGCGTTTGTTAGTTTTGGACCCTCCCCCCTGCCCCGCCACTTGGGGCCTTTGCAGTCTTCTGAACTGATGCTTTTCTGTGGCAGGGACAGTTATGGGGCTGTTGCCCCTGGAAACTCTGTCTAATGGGCTGACATCATGGGAATTTGCCCGGGCTGCTTTGTGAAGGGAGTCCTGCCCTCCTTTTGGCCGTGTCTTTTGTTGTTGTTTATATAGTAAGTAAATATGTCATCCCTTTGAGGACCAGTTATATAATTTATGTTTCTCCAGCATTCAGACAGGGAGGGGAAACAAAGCTACTTCCAGATTCCAGTCTGGCTGAATAAGGTTATCATTAAATGAGCATTTTTAGTTGCTCACCACTGGCCCGACTTCTTTTCTTTCACGAAATCTCAGGGTTATTCATACACACGGAAACGAGAAACACGGGCAGCCTGTATGCCGGGGGCACACCTGGGTTCCTTGGCAGTCGTCAGTGGACTTATTTAAGTTGTCTTGCTCTGAGGGAGTTATTCTTAAACATTCCCAGTTTCTCCTTTTTGGGACACACCCAGCATCACTTGAGATTCAAAGTAAACCCCGGATTCTAACAAAGTCTTATTTAGAAAGAAAGAAAAGGAGAGAGATGGAGGGAGGAAGCCAACAGTTCGTCGGCTCACGTGGATTTCTTTTTAAACCCAAGCAACTCCCTCCACCACTGGAGGTGTTGCAGATAGTAAAATGAATCACCGCCAAGGCTCTCTCTCCCTTCACCTGGCACACACCATCACTCTTCTCGCACAAGGGACCGAGTGGCGAAGGGAACTTGAGCGGTGTTTCTGGACTGATTGATTACAAAATGGAAATGAGATAAGGAAACACAGGGGAACATAAATTCCAAGGTAGGGCCTGACCGCGATGCATTCCCACAAGTCTGCAGCCAGACTCGTTCAGTCCGTAGCCCAGCATCCTGACGACACTAATGGTGGTGATGTGTGTGTGGGAAAGACGTGGTGGAGGAGACAGGTGAGGGGTGAGAGCTCCAGCTACATGTGACAGCGCGTCTGCGCCTGACGTAACCTCCCCACGCACCAATCAGAGGCATCTACGCCAACGTGACTCTCGTATCGAGAGCAGATGGCTATGTTCGCTTTTCAGGAAGACTCTGCCAAAGGATGCTAATCAAGGAGTTCTCTTTCTCTCTGCAGTTCTGGCTGCCTTCAGTTCCAAACTGGAAGTCGAGTTCCCCTCACAGGGTGGAAACGCATTTATGACAGTGGCGCTTGCAGATATCCACATAGAGAGGCCCTTCCTTCTAATGAACTGGAAGTACTTCATGCCTGTGATTATATTTACTTGTGCATGTCCCCTGAAGAACACCAGCCAAACTGTTGTATAAAAATCTAGGCTTTTACCCACTCCTGTATTCTTGCCTGGAGAATTCCATGGAAAGAGGAGTTTGGCGGGCTATCGTCCACAGGGATGCAAGGAGTTGGACACGACTGAGTGACTAACACACTTCACAGGCTTTTACCAGGCTGTGAGCTTTGTTCTGCGGCAGACATGTGGCCTTCAAACTCTCTGTCTTGAAAGAGAATTCTTTTCCTATTTTCCAGACAAGCATTTTCTTCTTGTTAATGTTTGAAATGGAAGGACATGAAGAACCCTTGGCTGAAGGAGCCCTGGAGTGCTTGTCCCCTCTAACTGGATCTTTAAATTGGGTCTCTGCCTGAGCAGTCACTCCACACTCCCTGTTAGTCTTCTTCTAAAACTCTTCCACTATACCCTCTGTCACAAAAACTCTGATCATTCTGAAGGATTTGTTTCCATGGTAACATCCATATGTTCTTGGAGCTTGTTTTCCAATGAGATGGGTTCACTGGCTTCCCCAAATGCAGCCCATTCCTGCTCTTGTGGCTCCATGAAGAACAGGTTCCTGAATCACATCCTTTAGTCCTAGATGACATACAGTCAAGACTGGCATCCTGTTTTATCTTTCTATTATCTTTCTCATTCTTATTGTTCTTCTTCTTCGATCTCTAGGAGAAGATGTGGGTTACGTCGCAAGCGAGATAACAATGAGTGATGAGGAACGGATTCAGCTGATGATGATGGTCAAGGAAAAGATGATCACCATCGAAGAAGCGCTTGCTCGGGTAAGAGTGTAGATGTTTGGTTTACGTTTGTGAGCACCTGACTGCCTTGCATTGAAAAATGTTGAGGGATGGCTATAGACTAAATGTTTTTGTCCTCCCCCTACCCCCCCCAAATTTATGTTTAAATCCTAATTTGGAAATGAGACCTTTGGAAGGTGATTAGCTCTTCAGAGTGGAGCTCTTATGAATGGGATTAGTGAGCTTATAAAAGAGGCCACAGGAAGCTCCTTTACCCCATTCCCCTGTGTGAGGACACATGCTGTCTATGAACCAGGAAGTCAGGCATCATCAGACACTAAATCTGCCACCTCCTCGATCTTGAACTTCCCAGCTCCAGAACTATGAGAAATTTCTGTTGTTTATAAGCCGTCTGGTCTATGGTGATTGATTATAGCAGCTCAAAGAGACTAGACGAGGGCATCAAAGGGTAAATGGATAGACTGATAATGATAGATTACTCACTAAACACCAAGGAAAAGTTAAATGNCTAAAGAACCTCTTGATGAGGGTGAAAGAGGAGAGTGAAAAAGCTGGCTTAAAACTCAACATTCAAAAAAGGTCATGGCATCCAGTCCCATCACTTCATGGCAAATAGAATGGGAAAAAATGGAAACAGTGACAGACTTTAAATTCTCAGACTCCAGAATCACTGTAGATGGTGACTGCAGCCATAAAATTAAGACACTTGTTTCTTGGAAGAAAAGCTATGACTAACCTAGACAGCATATTAAAAAACAGAGACATTACTTTGCTGACAAAGGTCTGTACAGTCAAGGCTATAGTTTTTCCAGTAGTCATGTATGAATGTGAGAATTAGATCATAAAGAGGGCTGAGCACCAAAGAATGGATGTTTTTGAATTGTGGCACTGGAGAAGACTCTTGGGGGCTCCTCAGGTTGTGCTAGTGGTAAAGAACCCACCTGCCAATGTAGGAGACATAAGAGATGTAGGTTTGATCCTGGGTCAGGAAGATCCCTTGAAGGAGGGCATGGCAACCCACTCCAGTATTCTTGCTTGGAGAATCCCATGAACAGAGCAGCCTGTTAGGCTACAGTCCATAGGGTTGCACAGAGTTGGACATGACTAAAGCAATTTAGCATGCAGGCACAGATGATGCTTGAGAGTCCCTTGGACTGCAAGATCAAACCAGCCAATCCTAAAGAATTTTCACTGGAAGGACTGGTGCTGAAGCTGAAGTTCCGATACTTTGGCCACCTGATTCAAAGAACCAACTCATTGGAAAAGACCCTGATGCTGGGAAAGACTGAGGGAGGGGGAGAAGGTGGGCAACAGAGGATGAGATGGTTGAATAACATCACCAACTCAATGGACATGAGTTTGAGCAAACTCTAGGAAATAGTGAAAGACAGGAAAGCCTGGCATGCTGCAGTCCTTGGGATTGCAGAGTCGGACCCAACTTAGCGACTGAACAATAGCAACAGAGTAGGCAGTCAATAAATATCAGCTTTTTTTTTTTAAACTCTCTTTCTCTTGTATATTCCTGTCTCTGTCCCTGAGTATTTATTCATGAGCTCCCACTCCTCTACTAAATTCCGATTCAGCTTTCAAGGCCCGGCCCCTCATAGACCATAGATCACAGCCTGTCAAGCTGGGAGGAGCTGTGCAGATAATTAAATCCAAATAACCTCATTTTACAGATGAGAAATCAGAGGCACAGAGGGGCTCAGCCAGTTGCTCAAGGTCTCAGAGTTGGCTGGTAAAGCACCAGCCCCGAACCCCAGGGACTGACCCTGCAGCCCTGATTTTTCTTCTGACACCGGGCAGCCTCCCTTTTTGGAACTCAGGGCTCTTCATTTTGATGTCTTTCCTTCTGCTTGTTTTCTTGTGACATCTGTTTTAGTAGGATGTGATTAGTAATCAGTTTTAGAATACACTTTCTTGCTTAATCTTACATGCTCATGTGTTAAGCAGGTTGTTTTGGTCCATAGTTGGTATTACTAATAATAACAATAAGTTATATTGGATTCAGTTCAGTTCAGTTCAGTTGCTCAGTCATGTCCATCTCTTCGAGACTGCATGGACTGCAGCATGCCAGCCTTCCCTGTCCATCACCAACTCCCTGAGTTTACTCAAACTCATGTCCATTGAGTCAGTGATGCCATCCAACCATCTCATCCTCTGTTGTCCCCTTCTCCTCTCACCCTCAATCTTTCCCAGCATCAGGATCTTTTTCAGTGAGTCCTTTGCATCAGGTGGCCAAATTATTGAAGTTTCAGCTTCAGCATCAGTCCTGCCAATGAATATTTGGTACTGATTTCCTTTAGGATGGACTGGTTGGATCTCCTTCCAGTCCAAGGGACTCTCAAGAGTCTTCTCTAACACCATAGTTCAAAATCATTGATTTTTCAATGATCAGCTTTCTTTATAGTCCAACTCTCACATCCATATATGACTACTGGAAAAATTGGTTTAGGACACTGTTATTTATAAAGTACTTCCAGATAATGTTGCTATCGTGATGTAACAATGCTAAGAGACAGGGATTAATTTTTATCTTCTCCAGAGAAGAGGAAGCAGGTTTAGAGAAAGGAATAGGATTGCTCAGAGCCACTCAGCCAACACAGGGAAACTTGTCTGTCTGCAAATGGCCCTACTTTGCCTTTGCCTGTTTGCAAATGAAGGAATCTGTTATTTAACATTTCATGTGGATTTGTCATGTTTCCTTCACTAGTAGGCCTGGGCCATGTGTTAAGAATTATTTATATTTTCAAAGAGTCTACAGTAATCACAACAAACTCACAATATGTGTTTGTTGAAGAAATAAGTAACAGTTTTCACTGCTGCTTCCATCCCTAAAGAGGTAGGGTCTGTCCAGATACACACATATCGTTGGCTGTGCAGTGTTAATCCACTTTCTGTACTTCCCAATCTGTGATCTCTCTGTTCTTCTGTACAGTGTGGTTAAAGCTGTTTGCCTTCTTTCAAATTAAAAAAAAAATTTTATTATTATTGTTTTTTAATTTTTACTTTATTCTCAAATTTTTGATCATGCTTTAAGATCAGGCTGACAACTAAACTTTTGTGGACTCCTCAGGCTGTTTCAGCATAATCCCAGGAGAAAGAGTGTGTGTGGGCACCTCAGAGGCTCAGTCATTGGGTAGTCTTTCAGGACTGTGTCAGGTAAAAGTTGGCAGGAGGGCATGGGTAGGAGGTGGGAGGGAGGCACAGGACTAACCCACTCCCACACCCTGTTCCTTCAGCCTTTAATTACATCCTTGTTTCATGAATTAATGATGACACTGCCACCTTAATATTATTAATTGTTGCTTCTATGCAAGTCGGCACGTCCTCCTCGCTGAATCCCACAAGAGAGACCTCTCCACAGTCTAACAGCAGAAAGCTTCCAAGAGCAAACCTCTCCTCTCTCAGAGCACGACCAGCCCAGGAGGGGGCCAGTGNGGACTCTCAAGAGTCTTCTCCAGCACCACAGTTCAAAAGCATCAATTCTTCAGTGCTCAGCCTGCTTTATAGTCCAACTCTTTGGCATAGTTAATCTTAAGAAAGGAAGATAATCAAGGCAGGCCCGAACTAATCACTAGCCCTTAAAATCATGTCTCCAACCAAAAGCACAAGAGAAGTCAGAGAAATTTAGGGAATGGGAAGAACTCAGTGTGCCATTGCTGAATTAAAAATGAAATGGCTTCATGAAAAGGAAAGCAAATAGCCTTTGGGAGCAGAGACCCACCTCTTACTGACAACCAGCATGGAAACAGGGAACTTCTGACTCCCAGCCTCAAGGAGCTAGATTCTGCCAACAATATGAATGAGTCTGGAAGCAGATTATTTCCCAAAGACTCCAGATAAGAATCCAGGCCAGCCTAGCTATCATCCTGATTTCAGCCTTGTGCGATCTTTACACAGAATGTAGTTGAACCCACCCAGAATTCTGATCTACAGAACTGTGCACTCAACAGTGAGTGTTGTTTTAAGCTTTTAGATTTGTAGTAATTTGTTATGCAGCAATAGAAAACTAATACAAGGACTGATAAAACTCATTCACGGAAGCAGAGGAAGTCAGTGCATTCAAGAGTGAGCTGTAGCAAGGAATGTATTATGCTTGGAATACACTAGTGTGTACTTAGTTGCTCAGTCGTGTCCAACTCTTTGCTACACCATTGACTGTAGCCCGCCAGGCTCCTCTGTCCATGGGATTCTCCAGGCAAGAACACTGGAGTGGGTGGCCATT
>SJYV01026414.1:0-22846 GCA_006410875.1 Neotragus pygmaeus | reverse complement strand
CAATATATTATATATTATAAATATTATATATTTGTGTATTATAAATATATTGTATATTATATACTACATAATATGTTAATTATTAATAATATATTTTATTATACATAATATATTAATTATATAATCATAATAAAATACATAAATATAATATAATTATAAATATATTATTAATAGATATTATTAATATAATATATATATCTTTAGGCTTCCCTGGTAGCTCAGTGGTAAAGAATCCATCTGCAATGCGCCAGCTTCAGGAGACATGGCTTCAGTCCATGGGTCACAAAGATCCCCCGGAGGAAGGGACAGCAGCCCACACCTGTATTCTTGCCTGGAGAATCCCATGGACAGAGGAGCCTGGTGGGCTATAGTTCATAGGGTGCAAAGAGTGGGACACCACTGAAGCAACTCAGCAAGCACTCATGCACGCATATGTATATATGTTTAATTATTCACAGCCTACCTCAAATAATAGAGCACTCCACATGTAGTTTAAGGTTCTCACAACCTACATCTACATACTCTCAAGTTCTCCTTCCCATCTTTTGTACTATCGTTTTCATAAATTTTAATTTATATAGTCTATAAACATGTACTAAAAGATTACTATTTTATTTTTATAGCAATTATGGATTAAATAATGTCTTTTATATTTACTTTCTGTATTTCCTTTAGGGAAACAAAACCGTTAGAACATCTACATTTATTTATCTCCATAGGAACCAGAACCATTAGATATCAATATCTATATCTATACATCTCCATATCTGTATCTATCTGTCTCTATAAAGAAAGCTGAGTGCTGAAGAATTGATGCTTTTGAACTGTAGTGTTGGAGAAGACTCTTGAGAGNATTTATTTATCTCCATAGGAACCAGAACCATTAGATATCAATATCTATATCTATACATCTCCATATCTGTATCTATCTGTCTCTATAAAGAAAGCTGAGTGCTGAAGAATTGATGCTTTTGAACTGTAGTGTTGGAGAAGACTCTTGAGAGTCCCTTGGACTGCATGGGGATCCAATCGGTCCATCCTAAAGGAAATCAGTCCTGAATATTTTTTTGAAGGACTGATGCTGAAGGTGAAACTCACCTGATGTGAAGAACTGACTCATTTGAAAAGACCCTGATGCTGGGGAAGATTGAAGATATGAGAAGGGGATGACAGAGGATGAGATGGTTGGACGGCATCACCGACGNTTTTTTTGAAGGACTGATGCTGAAGGTGAAACTCACCTGATGTGAAGAACTGACTCATTTGAAAAGACCCTGATGCTGGGGAAGATTGAAGATATGAGAAGGGGATGACAGAGGATGAGATGGTTGGACGGCATCACCGACGTGATGGACATGAGTTTGAGTAAGCTCTGGGAGTTGGTGATGGACAGGGAAGCCTGGTGTGCTGCAGTCCATGGGGTCGCAAAGAGTTGAACTTGACTGAGCAATTGAACTGACTGATGTCTCTGTACCCAGAGAGAGAGATTCTGAGGAGATGTGTCACTAGATTATAGAGGCTGAAAACTTCCACAATCTGCTGTCTGCAAGCTGATTGTGGAAGGCACTAGTGTAATTCCAGTTTGAGTCGGAAGGCCAGAGAACTGGAGAAGTCAGTGATATGAATCCCGGTTGAAGGGCAGAAGCCTGACGCGCCAGCTCAAGCATGCAGGCAGAAAGCAAAAGGGGCAAACTCTCTCTTCCTCAGATTTTTATTTCAGGTCTTCAGTGATTTCATGATGATCAGACACGCCAAGAAGAGCAATGTCAGGTATCACTGAGTCTACCCACTCAAATGCTAACGTCACCCAGAAGCACCCTCACAGGCATGCCAGAATCAATCTCACACCATTTGGCTCAGTCTAGTTACACAAACACCTTACTCTTCAGCATTTCTGTGATCTTCATTTCTTGTGTACAGGTAAGTTTCTAGAATTGTAGTCCTTCCACTAAAGTACTTTAGATTTTCTTTTTAGCTGTTGGGTAATGAATTCTCTCAGCTTTTGTTTGTACAAATCAATATTCGACTTAATTTCTGAAAGGTGTGGAATCCTGAGCTGGTAGGTTTTTCTTTTTTCTCTTAGTATTTTAAAGATGTCACTCCAGTATCTTCCGGGATGAGAAATCTGCTGTCATTTTATGTGGACTGTCTTCAAGATGTTCTCTTTGTCTTTGGTTTCCAGCAGTTTACCTGTCATTTGTCCAGGTGGATGTCTTTTTCCTCACATTTCCTTTGCTTCCTGGGTGTGCATTTTGAAGGCTTTCCTTATGTTAGTTTTGTTAGCTCTTCAAATATTATCGGTCCCATTCTTTCTCTTTTATTTCACTTATATGGCATCTAACTTCTCCCACTCTCGTGCTTTGACCCATGTGTGACGGTGCCTACATCCTCAGCAGTGCCTGTCTTCTCTAAATTTCAGACTTCTTGGCCGTCTTGAAAACTTAGTTCTCTGATGGGTTCAAAGAGAGCTATACTTTTATAGTTTATCTAGTATTCTCTTGTTTTCATGGTGGAAGTGATGTTTTCTTTTTAAAATATAGTTTTTTATATCCTTAAACCATAATTTTTAATTTTTCTATAACTTAACATTTAAACAAATGTTATGAGAATAGTAAAAGAATTTCCTGCTGCTGCTGCTAAGTCGCTTCAGTCGTGTCCGACTCTGTGCGACCCCATAGACGGTAGCCCATCAGGCTCCCCCGTCCCTGGGATTCTCCAGGCAAGAACACTGGCGTGGGTTGCCATTTCCTTCTCCAAGGCATGACAGTGAAAAGTGAAAGTGAAGTCGCTCAGTCGTGCCCGACTCCTAGCAATCCCATGGACTGCAGCCCACCAGGCTCCTCCGTCTATGAGATTTTCCAGTTAAGAGTACTGGAGTGGGTTGCCATTGCCTTCTCTGAAAAGAAATTCCTAAATAACCTGTATTCAGATTCATCAATTATTTATATGTGCCTCATTTGCTTTATCATTCTCTCTCTCTGCCTTTCTCTTTATATATATTTCTCTATGTATATCAGTATATTCATATCTTATGAATTATTTGAGAACCGGTTGGAGTTATCATACCTTTTATCCTAATTACTTTAATGGATTATCTTTGTGAGAAAATTTGCTTATAAACAATAGTATATTTATCACAATCAATATGCTTAACAGTAAACACATATTTCATATTTATTTCATATATATAAATAAAGCCTATAATACACAGATGGACTTTTCAGAATTGCCAATCCATATCCCTGCAAAAAGCACTGCTATTAACTAGAGCTGAATAACTTTCTAGTTTTTTCAGATAAAATTTACATACATTTAAATGCAAAAATCATAAGGGTTCAATTAACTGAGCTATAACATTTTGCATACTCCTAATATCACACTGAAATGTCATCTCTTCCTTTGAAGACTGCCTGGGTTGCCTCCACTTGCAGCTTGAACATTTCTCTATTATAAAACTTACTGCAATTATTTCTCTGATGTCCGCTAGACTATAAACTCATGAAAAAAAAAAAAGGGACAATGCTTCTTGGGGCCCCCAGTTCCAAACAGTATCTGGTATATAACAAGGTATCAATAAAAGTTTGCTAAAGAAGTAAAACGACATTGCAACAGATAGCCTGCAGCTTTAAAAAAAGGAGCTGTATAATTTTAAAGTTAAGATCTGCTCACTGTGTCTACTAAATCACCAGTAAGGAATGTATGATAAGAATTGTCAAGACATGAAAGGGAGAAAAGACAGCAGTTGGAACACAAATAAATCGTTAGGTTCCCAAAACTCCTTACAAAAACATGAAACTCTTTTTAATCATTCATGCAGCCTCTAAAACGGGTGGGTGGTACAAACTGCCACCACAATATTTATATAGTAAAACCTTCAGCTTTTATAACATGCTTAAAAGCAAATGAATGTTACCTGTCCAAAACCTAATGGAGAACATTTTTGTAGTTTCTGTTTGATATCCTGACACCTGAGATTTTCTATTTTCAGCTGTCTAAAAGCAGTGTGTAATCAAATGTGTTGACACACAGATATTTCTTTGGTATCACTAACTATTTTGACCAAGGGATAGGTTACATGAATTGAAATCTGATTACATGGTTGCTTCTGAGTCATGTCGGGAGTTGCTCTTCATTTTCTTAGTTAAAAAACTCAAAAGAAAATATATACTCTTTTGAATATAACTAACTAAGTAAATGTTTTTAATTCCTGTGAGAAGTTACCACCGAGGAGTTCTATGATATATTCAACTCATGATGGGTTTATCGGGACATAACCTCACTGTAAGTGGAGAAAGGTATATAAATCCAAAGTATATAGAATGAAGGAAATAGTAAAGAAAAGAAACCAATGAAATAGAAACCATAAATGACAGAGAAAATTAACACAAAATTTTTTTTTCTTTTTGAAAGAATAACACATTTGAAAACCCCTGCATGGGTTTCCCTGATGGCTCAGAGGGTAAAGAATCTGCCTGCAATGCAGGAAAGCCAGGTTTGATTCCTGGGTCAGGAAGATCCCCTGGAGAAGAAAAGGCAACCAGCTCCAGTATTCTTGCCTGGGAAACCCCATGGAAAGAGGGACCTGGAGGCTACAGTCCATGAGGTCACAAAGAGACACGATTGAACAACTAACACTTGAGCCCTACATAGGCCAATCAAGAAAAAAATAAGAAAACCCGCTAATACCAGGAATAAATGTGTGAATATGCTACAGATGCTACATATATTATTAACAATTTGATGTTAATAAATTCCTAAACAATGCAACTTACCAAAACAGACACAACAAGAAATAGGAAATATTGCTGAAAATACATTTATTAAGTAAACTGAATTTGTGATTGAAATCTTTCCTCAAATACATCAGGGTCAGATGGTGTCACTGGTGAACTCTTTTAAACATTAAGGTAAGAAAAGGTATCAAACTTACATAAATGTTTTCCAAAACAGAAGATGAGGAAACACTTTGCAATGTGTTCTATGAGGTCAGCTAGACCCTGGTACTAAATCTGACAGAGTCCTTTTTAAAAAAAGAAAAGAAAATTAAAACACCAGTCATTTCCAACTGGCCACCTAGTCTCGTTTCCTTTCCCCTTCCCCAACAGGCAGACACACTCTCCTGCACTGGGGGGAGGGAAGGGAAGAACAGGTTGGCTGGTGGGTGACATCATCAGACTGTTCCCAACTGAACAAGGAAGTTGATGCAGCCCCATGTGACTTTCTTCAGGTTCCTGCAAGATCTAGACAGAAGCCAGAATTTGGCAAAGAAATGTAAGATACACGACTTAGAAGATAAACCACTTGATTTGCTAAGCAAACATTATTGCCAAATGCCTTAAGTAACTGAAGGCTTGTAAAACGAGTACTTATTATTATATGAGAGTTCTTTGAGATTATGCTATGCCAGCAGTCATTGATGTCACCAGTCATATGAACAACCCACATAGGGACAATGAAGATGAATAAAATAATGGAGTGATCGTGAAACCAGAAATACAAACAGAAAAACGAAATGGTAAAATTCTGAACTGGAACAAACACAAGGGAAGGAAACGCATAGCAGTCCTCGGAATGCTGATGCAGAAGAAGAAGGTAAAGAATAAGATTTTTTTATCTTTAAATTATGCAGAGAATAAGGTCAAAGAGTGCCTAAAATCTTTATTGGAAGTTCAATTTTTATAAGCACATGTCTGGGTTAAGATGAAGCTGACAAAAATCTCAAAAGGTCTCTTTTTCCTGCTGGTGTGCAGAGGATTTTCTGGTGAGGCAGTTCTGAGAAAGTACTTTGAGACAACAGCAACTGACACATCCAGCTTTTTGAAAACACAGCAAAAATAGGTGCTGGAGATGGTGAGAGTGTCACTGGAGAGAAATAGGAAAGTGAGAGACTCACCTCTTCCATTATCACTGATAATAAGATGGGCATAGCCGGGGAAGAGCAATCACCAGTATTGGTGAGGTTCATCAGGGAATCAAGGTCACAGTGAGGAATACGGGCTCTCTTCCTTCAGAAGCTGATGCAGACATTTTAGCTGTGAAATGTCACTTCATGATAATGAAAGAGCAGGGGACAAGCATGGAGTGCTGATGCAGCCTGGCTTAGATTATGTCTAGTGGACTTTCTCCCAGATGCAAGCCATGCTGACTAGACTTTTAGGGAATGACCCCACGGTATGTACACAGCCTATTTTTCCTCTACCTTAAATATGTAGTTGTCTGAAGCAGTGTCTGATGTGGGAGTTATCTGTTGCTTTGTGAACAATTAAAGATGTTTGTTCCTTTTTCTGTTGATCACAACTGCTTTAGAGCTCAACAATGTAATATCTGTTCTCTTTTAGAACAGTGAGGGATAAAAGGCAAATGAACCAAAGCAAATTTGCCATTCTCCATGAATAGCGGGTATAACGCTTTTGGAATTTTTGTAGAACTCCTGCAAATACTTGCTTTATGTTTAGATGATATAAATAATGATACAAATGTTAGCTAGAATAACTTTATAGTTGATTGAGCTTTGGTTCTCTGTAGTGCACTGACAGATTTTTCATTTTAATTATCATTGTTGTTCATCCAAATGTCCTATTTTTTTAAAATAGCCTTTGGGAAAATTTCCAGGGCCACACTTCCGATATTTCTTTGCTGCTAGCACCTTGACTGCTGAATTGCATTGTATGAAGGGATGGAAAATATCTATGTTTATTGTAAATTTTGATTTGAGAAAGCCACGATGCAGCACGAGACTTGATTTTAAGTGGAATTTCCTAGAACTTCCTTGGGGCTCAGCAAGATAATCTCAACTAACCANGCCCCCAAGACCACACATCCCACAGTAAGCTGTACGTCGTCCTCATCTCAGCATCCCCAGGGGCCTGGCAGACAGCCGGCTGCACGGCTCATGAATGGGTGGAGTGTGACTGTTATGCAAAGCTGCGTCTCACTGCCCCGCTGCCCCGGCTGTGTGGAAGGACACACGGCACATACAGAACGTTATTATTCAAATCAGCAACCTGATGGCAGTTGCCCACACAGTTCTAGAAGGTTCTCAGAGGACGCAACCTTGCAGCCGCCAGGAGTCTCACATCCTCACACCTGCAGGAGGCTCTCCCTCTCCCCTGGAGCCCGACTAGAACTTCCATCTCCACGCAGAACTAACAAACGAAGTGTCTGAGAAAGTGAGACTCTTCTGCAGGACAGTCTGTTCGGGGAGATGTGTTCCTGAAACAGCTGCAGAGCCTACGATGTCTTTTCCATTTGTTTACAACATTAAATTGAAAATTGGTTCCCATGAGGGATATTTTTTTCCTTTACCACTCCTCCAAACCGAATAAAAAGCACACAGGAATGCAGGAAACCTATCAAAATCACATATTAAAAGAAAAAAAACGACACTGTTCAGATAACATCGCACCATCACCCAAAGGCAAGAAGTAAAAATACACCAGGAAGCCGGCGCCTTTCCCATAAATACTGCACCAGTCTCGAAAGGACCCTGATCTCTGATTTCCAAAGGGCAATTTCCATCCCAGTAGTCCCTTGGGAGTTTCTATTTTACTTTGGGAATTATTTTCAAACTGGGTGAGTCTGCACAGGTCAAACGGAAACGGAGCTGATCTAATGACCAACACGAGTGCTTACGGCTTAAGAGCATGGCCCGAGGCCACTTGCACGCGCACCATAAGCTGGCTCGTCATGGGTTGTCCTTCATGTCTGTGTTCTCACTGTGTGTGTGTGTGTGTTGTGTGTGTGAGCTCACTCGTGTCTGACCCTTTGTGACCCCATGGACTGCAGTGCACCAGGCTTCCCTGTCCTTCACCATCTCCCAAAGCTTGCTCAAACTCATGCCCATTGAGTCAACAATGCCATCCAACCATCTCATCCTCTGTCGTCCCCTTCCCCTCCTGCCTTCAATCTTTCCCAGCATTAGGGTCTTTTCCAATGAGTCAGTTCTTCGCATCAGGTGGCCGAAGAACTGGAGTTTCAGCTTCAGCATCAGTCCTTCCAGTGAACACCCAGGACTGATCTCCTTCCTTGCAGTCCAAGGGACTCTCAAGAGTCTTTTCCAACAGCACAGTTCAAAAGCACCAATTCTTCGGCACTCAGTCTTCTTGATGGTCCAGCTCTCACATCCGTGTGTGATCCCTGGAAAAGCCGAGGCCAGCTAATCCCTTCACCTCCCCTAGCCCACTCCTGCGCTCTTCCCTCTGGCCTCTCAAACACCCCCGTCCTTCGGCCTCCTCCAGGGGTCTCTCCCGCCCCCTCCCCTTAGTCTCTCCAGCACCTCTCAACAGCGACTGCCCAGCACCCCTGAAACTGAGCACTTAGTTACACACGGACGTGGCTCCTCCGTGAATTGCTCCACGCTGGACCCGTCTCTCCCCTGGATGTCAGCCCCACGTTTAGACCTTCCGTCACCTCGGAGAACCTGCGGGGTGCTGACGTGGGTTGAGCAAATATTTACGGGTTTGCTGTTCATCCCAAAGAGGCTCTTTAACTGATGAGAGGCGTGGGAGGGCCTCCGCCTCCGGGTGCGGGAGTCAGGCCTGGGCTGGGGCTCCAGCGCGGCCACTCCCGCCCCGCCCCGCGGCTCCCTGCCCCTGAGCTCAGAGACCGGCGCTGGGTGGCTGCACGCTGCGGGCGCCCGGGAAACGCGGCTCTCAGGCTCAGCCGGAGAAAGGCCCAGCGCTGCGGACAGCAGGCCCAGGCAGGACGCAGGACGGCAGCTGAGCTACCGAGGCCGCCTCTCCCGACCCGGGGCAGGGCCTGCGAAGCGGCCTGTCCGGGCTCCTCCTGTCCTGGACGGGAGTCGCATCTCTTCTCCGGGGCTCTCGTTTGCTTGCTGGCGTGTAGCTGCTTACAGCGTTGAGTTGGTCTCCCCCGCGCAGAAGCGCAGCACGTGCGCCCGCGGTCGGGGCACACCTTCCCCGCCCTCCTGGGTGTCCTTCCGCCCGCGCCCGGCCCCTGCCCGTCCCGCACAGGGCGTGCGTATCTACGCTCTCCCTCCACCCCGCCCTCTCCTTCCCGCGCTGCGCCCACAAGCCTCGCCTCCATGCCTCTGCCTCTCTCCCTACCTGCGAGCAGCTTCATCAGCACCGTTTTCCCAGACTTCATATACAGATGTGTTAATACACGATATCTGATTTCACTCCTTGACTCTTTAAAACATTGCCATCGACTAACCTGTGGTTCACAAATTTATCAGGTCCCATTAAAAATGTGGCTGCTCTGATGCCTGAGCTGTGGTTTGGGAGCTGCTGGGTGAGGGACGCAGGGAACTCGGGGCTACCGGCTTCGTCACTTTTTTTTGGTACCACAAGTGCAGCCGCTGCTGCTGCTAAGTCCTTCAGTCGTGTCCGACTCTGTGCGACCCCACAGACAGTGGCCCACCAGGCTCCCCCGTCCCTGGGATTCTCCAGGCAAGAACACTGGAGTGGGGTGCCATTGCCTTCTCCAGTGCATTAAAGTGAAAAGTGAAAGTGAAGTTGCTCAGTCGTGTCCGACTCTTAGCAACCCCATGGACTGCAGCCCACCAGGCTCCTCAGTCCATGGGAGTTTCCAGGCAAGAGCACTGGAGTGGGGCGCCATTGCCTTCTCCAAATGCTGCTAGTCACTATTTATTATTTTTACTTCCATTCTCCTTGAAGCCAGGCTAATTCTGATTCTGAACATCTAAAATTACTCTACAAATTTTAAAGAAATGATTACTAATTAGCTATTTCCCTTAGTTTGGCATTCTATATTTAGGACTGAATTTCCTGCACACAAATTACTGTGCTTTTAAATCAGATTTGCTGTGGATGGAATGTTTGTGCCTCCAGGTTTGTACGCTGAGGCCCTAACCCCCTGGGGATGGTGCAGGGACGGGGCCTTGGGGTGAAGAGGTCGTGAGGAGCCCTCAGGGTGGGAACGGTGCCCCGAAGCCTCCACAGCACAGCACCCTCCTCTGCAGCCCCCAGTCCATTCTCAACCTCCTCTCTCTCCCCTGTTTCCTAAGACAGTCAGGAGGCAGCCGCTCCATGCCAGGAAGACGGTTCTGTCCAGCCGGTCAACAGACACCTTGATCTTGTATTTCCTGTCGTCTAGAACCACGAGAAATTCAGTCCATGGTATTATTATAGCAGCCTTAGCTAAGATGAGATTCCAGTCCTTCCTGGTTCCATCATTAAAATAGCTCTACTTCTATCCATTAAACAGGCTTCCATTAAACTGACGGTCTGTGTGACTTCGGGCAAGTTAATTTCTTCGTGCCTGGGTTTCATCCTCTATAAGGATAATAAATTTCTGTACAGGTTTAAACAAGTCAATCAGGTGAAGTGCTTCAAAGGTGCCCCTCCGGGGGGACGTGCTCAATTACTGAGCTGCTGTTGCTGTTAGTGTTAAGGAGCCGCTGAGTTCACGGTCCTAGAGGAGAGCAATTCTCTGCACAAACTAGCAGACCAATTCTCCAGCGACGTGCCCGGACTATAGCTGGAGATGCCACTGGTTGGTTTCCATGCGTGAAAAGTCTCTGACTCAGTGCGGGTGTCTCCCCTGAGATGATTCCACAGTCAAGTTCAACTCTTGGCGACGACGGCGTGATCAGCCCCCGAGCCCCAGGAGGCTCGCCTCGTTGTCTCTGTGGGCTGGGTCTTTCTCCTGCACCAGGTACTATGAGCCGCCCCAGCGGGGCCCTGGTGGGTCTTTCTCCTGCACTGGGCACCGCGAGCTGCCCCAGCGGGGCCCTGGTGCCACTCCTGAGGCTCGGCGGAGCCAGGCCCCTCAGGCAGCAGCCTGGGGATGATGTGGCCAGTCTAGCGCGCATAGCCTGGGGTCTGTGTTCAGAAGCACCAGGCCTGGGAGCAACCCAAGGCCAGGTGGTCCTGCCTGAGGCAGGGCTGGGAGCCCGGCTGAGGTCTGCCTGCTCACCTGCAGGGCGGGGGCCGCCACCGGGCTTTTAGGACAAAGGACAGGCGCTCTGCCTAACGCCGCCCCATCCCTTACCGCTCGGTGAGTCTCTGTTTTATGGTGATTTTCTCTGAAGCTCTATGCTCCCTGCCCCACTACGTGACTTTGACAATGGAGGAACCTTAGTGGAAAAGAGAGAGAGGTCAGTGAGGGGCTGCGACGGTGTGGACCGGCTCATGCGCCAACCCCCAGGGTCTGCCTGCTCTGGGCCCAGGGGCCCGGCCATCACTCAGAGTGGGTCCCTCCAGACTCCGCAGCATCAGCCCAACCAGAGGGAACGCAGGTGAGACTTGCAGCCCCATGTGCAAGGATGCAGGTCAGGAGGTTCTGGGAAAATGAAGCAACTTCTCTGAGACACAGAGTCTCAGGGAGCCCATGTCTGCGGTGGGGACTTTACACGCGACCCCGTGCCGGTCATCAGCTGCATGTGGTTCATTTCAGGAAGTCCCCAGTGGCAAAGCGAGGGACCCTCCCCTGGCAACACCTTGAGACTCTCTGATTTTCCCTGAATTCTTATCTGACAGGACAGCACAGGGTAGAAAACTTGATTAGTTTTCAAAGAAAAAAACGTGATCAAGTTCCCCAAAGTGAGCTCTCTCTGGGACAGCCTCCCCCGCCAGCTCTTTCCTTCAACAGACCCTCCAAGTCTTTAATTTTTCTATAAGATCTTCTGTTATTTACAGTAAGAGTCAGTCGGCTTTTCCGCTTCTGTGAGAGCCTAGATTTCCTAAATACAAGTGGGAACGCAGTCCCACGAGTCCCACGAGTCTCCTCTCACGAGAGCGGATGTCCTTGTCCAGGAGGAGGGCATGCCTGTCGGGTGGGACACGGAGGGCCCAGAACGAGGAGCAAAAGTGGCTGCCGTCTGGGGCTTCCACCCTGACTCAGCTCAGTGGGCATCGCGGCAGACACGTCTGGTCACCCCGAGGCCCTGCAGCTGTGCGTGGGTTCGCGGGAGCCCAGAGGAGAAGGTGCGCTGCGACAGAGCCCACCCAGCCGTGGCCCGAGGTGGGGCGCCCAGTCGGGGGTGCGGACGTGGAGCCACCGCGGCTGGGCCCTCGTGGGTAAGCGCTGCAGGGGGGTGACGGCTGGAGGCCCGGGGCCTGGGATCCCCACTCACACTGTGATTCTGCAGGACCCTGCCTCCTGGGGCCTCGGTTTCCTCTTCTGGAAAACGACGCTAGTGATCGGGCAGTTGTGAAATGTAGTAAATTATCCGCGTGCATTTCTCAGCACCCCACACACAGCAGAGGAGTGTAAATGCCGCGAAGTGCTGCTGTTGTCATCACGGCCGCCATCACAGCCCGACGACCAGAACCCCTGGGCCACCCCGCACCTGCGCCCTCCCAGGCTGCGCCTTCACCAGGGCACCCTGTGCCACGGCTTCCGGAGGCCCATCCCCAGGGGGCAGCCATGCCCTCAGAGCCCTTCTCCACATGGCGCTCGTGACTCGCTGGGCGCCGAGTGTCTGCGAGCCCGGGAGGCGGGTGCCCGTGAGCCGTCGGCTCTGCGTCCAGCCCGGCCTCGGGGCCGGCCTCCCCTGGTCTGAAGGCCTGTGGGCAGCCCAGCCACATGGCGGGGGAGGGCCTCACCTGTGACGTGCAGCTTTTCGTCCGTGACCTCGGCCTTCAGGTAGATGCGGCCCCTCTTCTCGGTGTGGTCCATCCCGCAGAGGCTGGGCACGTTGATCACACACTGCTTGTGCACGTTCATGTCACAGGCTGCGAGGCGAGAAGGCAAAGCGTGAGGCTGCGCGCGGCCCGGAACCACCCCGCCCCTGTGTTTTGGTTGCGTGAACAGAAGCGGAACTGAGCCACCGTCTAACTCGATACTCTGCTGTGGAGCGTCGGTGACATAAAGAACTGTTAGCAGCTGTCCCTCACAGCACAGGCTCCCATGAGAGACGCATCCCTGAAACACTCCATCCATGTCTGTCCAGCCGCAACTGAAGCAGATGACCTCTGCCTGGTCTCCCGAACGTGCCTACAGCGTTAACAGCAAACAAAACCCAGGCAGGCGAATGCGCACTAACAGGGACTAATGAGTACTTTATGTACACAGAGGCAAGCAATGCACACCTTTTAAACGGGATTCTTTCTGCCAGAGAATCTCTATGCCTTCCTGAGAATCTGTGGGGCTGAGGGTATGAATTCATGTTCTTTTCCTCAGCGAACTCTTCGTCTCCAAGGAGGCTTACGTGCATTGCTTTTGTTTGTTGTTGTTGTTTTTAAAAGAACCTGTGATTGATATTTTAAACCTGTCTTCAAATATTTAAATATTATTCTGCATAAAATAAATATACGCCTGGCTCGATAAGGCATTCCTCACCAGCTGACATTACGTGGGCGAGACAGGGGGAGGACTAGAGAAGGTCAGTCTTACTGAGGAGAACCTAAGACACCCTGAAGAGAGTCCTCTGCTCCACTGGCCCCATACCTCAGGCTTCCAGAAGGAGCGGGTGGCCCCTGGAGCCTCGAGAGTCCCCCAGGGGCACCACAAGGCTCTTCTGACACTTGAAGGTGGAGCCTCCTTGCTACTCTTGTTTTGAGTGCTTAACTCCTCGGTCCACGGGACTCTCCAGGCAAGAATACGAGAGTGGGTTGCCATTTCCTCCTCCAGGGGACCCTCCCGACCCAGGAATTGAACCCTCAGCTCTTGCATCTTCTGCACTGGCAGGTGGATTCTTTACCAGCTGAGCCATCGGGGAAGCCCATCTAACTTTAACACGAAGAACTAAACAGCAAGAAGCATCGTGACAAACAGGTCTCGGTCCACTGGGCTCTCGAGAAGCTGTGCTGTGAGCTGCATGACCACCTCGCTTGGGTAGAACTTGAAGGAGTAAAGGCCAGCACCTCTGGGACGGCCGTGGGCCCAGGAGGGCGGCGGAGAAAGGACTCGGGCTGCGTCCTGTGTCAGCCGCATCACTTGGAGCTGGTGCGTCCCAGGAAGCACCCGCGCCTGCTCTGCCCGCTGCGAGGTGAGCCTGCAGGGGGCAGCTGACTCCCCACCAAGCAGGGATGCCCACAGCACCATCACGCTACAGGGTGTTGGAGCATGGGCAGAGGGGGTCTCTGCCGTGCCCATCAGGGGAGGAGTCTGGCCCCCCACCACCGGCTCACACTTCTCCTGCTGCAGCACAGAGCAGACAGCAGCCCAGAGCCCCTCACGGCAGCCCAGAGCCCCTCACGGCAGCCCAAAGCCCCTCGGACTCCGAGGAAAAGAGTTAAAGACACAAAGCAACACACTGCTTCAGGTGGGAACACAGTCTATAAACAAAGTCTGAAGCAGAACCCTAACATATAAACCAGGGGCACGGTATTTTATTAGCATGCATGCTAAGGCACTTCAGTCGTGTCCAATTCTGTGACCCCAAGGATGCAGCCCACCAGGCTCCTCCGTCCAAGGGATCCTCCAGGCAAGAATGCTGGAGTGGACTGTTATTTCCTCCTCCAGGGGGTGTTTCCGACCCAGGGACTGAACCTGCATCTTACTTACATCTCCTGCATTTTATTAGAATACATTTGGCTAATAAATTCAAATCTACGCCATTTATTTACTATTAGGACATTCCCAGGTAACCATTAACATCCTCTGATCCCAACACAACTATGGACCGAGCTGCTGGGGATGCTCGGTGGAGACTCCGCTCAGCCCCGAGGACGCACTCATCCCTGGCCTGTGTTAAAGCTGGCAGCACCCCCAGTGCTGGCCCGCCAGAAGAGCGGAAGGGCACCCCTCAAACCGGCACCCCTGTCTAAGGGCACGGGTCGCGGTCCTGGCCGACATGGACGAGGATGCAGCGGGACACAGGCGGCTTGTTCTGCCCCCGGAGTCAGTGGGCATCCGTCTCCAAGGCACCTTCAACTTGTTACATCGAGTGCCTAACAGCTGAGCATTCACTTCTGCTCCAAGTTTACAACAGTCAAAAGTGTATTTACAAACGCACTTAGAATCCACACTGACCTGCAAAGCGGTCTCTTTGGAACCGACAATCTCTGGATGCACAGGAAACCAGCTGACCAGAGGTTTCTCAAGGCTATTAGGGTCCAGGGCTCAGGAGGGTGACGCCTGCGTTCTGAGAAGCTACACGCCTCCTCCGGAAAGTTCACACAGCTTGCCTTCTATGTACAGCTGACCCTGAGGGATGTGGGTTTCAACTACACGGGTCCTCTTAGACACGGATCCCTTCCCAAGAATTAGACAGTTGGCCCCTGTATCCGCGGAGGGTCACCACGGATACTGAGGGAAGACGACGCAGGCGCGCGTCTGCTCCATGTGGGGACATGAGGCTGTGGGCCACAGCAGCAGCATTATCCACTGACAACATGCTGATCGTACCCAAACTCTTCCTGGTCTACTAGAAAAACAGGCTCGTCATTACCTTCTCCAATTACCTTCTTCTGCTCTAAACATAAAATTTTATTGAAACAAATAAATAGTCTGGGGGAATCTCATTACACGAGATTAATCGAAGCAAAGAGTTTCCGTGAAAAAACCAGATGTCCCTCTCTCCTCCCGCAGTTGGCACGAACACACAGAGCAAGGAGAGCGGGGAGAGGGCGGGTGTCTGCCGGGCCTCATCTCTCCCTGGCCCGGTGGGCCCTGCTCCGCCCCTAACCACGCAAGACGAGGGCGCTGCCAGCCAGACCCTGTCCTTATTTCCACTGTGGCTTTGGCTCCAAGGAGAGCCCACTGGATTTTTCCACAGTCCACCCACTAATTGGAGACACGGGCGGATAATGACTGTGGATGTTCCGCTCATCTTGAAGCTGAACCAAATGTGGAATCTGGGGGTGGGGTGTCTTCTTTCAACACGTGGCATTTGCTTGGGGGTTTGACCAGCCTGCATTTAACAGTGATTGGAGATTGCTACCATGAAAAACTGGGGACGGCAGCAACCGCGTGAAGTCGGGTGCTTTTTCGGGTCCATAATTAGGCAGGGAAGTCATATAATAAACCAGAACCTCGCCAGTGGAGGGATTCTATACTTCTGTAATTGAGTCCATATCTGAATGAAATCTACCGATTTTCTGAAAGCTTCCTGGGCATCACAGGGCCCTGCCGGCCCCGGGGAGTGCTGCAGGAACAGAAAGCACACTCACTGTCACACTTCATCCCCTGGTGGATGAGTCCGTAGAGCAGGGACCCGCAGTGGTCGCAGAAGGTGGGGCTGCCGTACGTGTGGATCTTGAACTTGTGCTTGCTCCTTGGGTCCTGCAGGGAGAAGCGTACGCAGACGTCAGGCACAAGAGGACCGCGTCCAGGACCGGGCGAGCTCAGGCCTGCCCCCTCCCCACGGCAACGGTCCAGGCCTGGGCCCCGTCCTCTGAGCTCCTATGACGGCGGGGCTCCTGTTCTGGGCCGGGCACCAGTCACCTGTGCCTCCTCTCCTTCCAGGTGCGACCTGCACACGGCGGGCCTTCCCCCAGAACCGCCACACCTGGAGCCAGAGCCAGCAAGGGTATCGAGGTGCTCCGGGCGAGCAGAGTGGCTCAGACCACAGGCGCGTGCGTGTCCCCGGGGCGCAGCGTCAGCGTGTGCCCGTGGGCGTGCGTGTCCCCGGGGCACAGTGTCAGGGTGTGCGCATGCGCGTGCGTGTCCCCGAGGCCCAGCATGGGCCTGTGTGTCCCCGGGACGCAGCGTCTGCGTGTGCACATGGGCGTGCGTGTCCCCGGGGCCCAGCGTGGTCATGCGTGTCCCTGGGGCGCAGCGTAGGCAGAAGCAGAGCAGGCGCAGCATCAGCGTGTGCGTGTCCCCGGGGCACAGCGTCAGGGTGTGCGCATGCGCGTGCGTGTCCCCGGGGCGCAGTGTCTGCGTGTGCGCGTGGGTGTGCGTGTCCCCGGGGCACAGCGTCAGGGTGTGCGCATGCGCGTGCGTGTCCCCGGGGCGCAGCGTCAGCGTGTGCGCGTGGGCGTGCGTGTCCCCGGGGCACAGTGTCAGGGTGTGCGCATGCGCGTGCGTGTCCCCGAGGCCCAGCATGGGCCTGTGTGTCCCCGGGACGCAGCGTCTGCGTGTGCACATGGGCGTGCGTGTCCCCGGGGCCCAGCGTGGTCATGCGTGTCCCTGGGGCGCAGCGTAGGCAGAAGCAGAGCAGGCGCAGCATCAGCGTGTGCGTGTCCCCGGGGCACAGCGTCAGGGTGTGCGCATGCGCGTGCGTGTCCCCGGGGCGCAGTGTCTGCGTGTGCGCGTGGGTGTGCGTGTCCCCGGGGCACAGCGTCAGGGTGTGCGCATGCGCGTGCGTGTCCCCGGGGCGCAGCGTCAGGGTGTGCGCATACGCGTGCGTGTCCCCGGGGCGCAGTGTCTGCGTGTGCGCGTGGGCGTGCGTGTCCCCGGGGCGCAGCGTCAGGTTGTGCGCGTGAGGCTGAACCCAGAGACCCTGCATCCAGCCGGCAAAGTCTGGGCCGCTTCCTCTGGGACAAAGTTTCCAGAAATAAACACACGTAAGACCAGACACACAACCAAAGCAGCGCCGTTTCCCAAGCACCATGTGCGTCCCAGACGGTAAAGAATCTGCCTGCCATGCAGGAGACCTGGGTTCGATCCCTGGGCCAGGGAAGACCCCCTGGAGAAGGGAATGGCAACTCACTCCAGCACTCTTGCCTGGAAAATCCCATGCATGGGCTACAGTCCATAGGGTCGTAAAGAGTCGGACACCACTGAAGGACGTGCGCGTGCACACACATACACACACACACACACACAGATGCTAATGATCTTCAAAGTCTTGAGATTTGACCAACGGCCAAGACTTAACACTACTTCCCATTTGAGAGCTTTCAGAAATTCACTCAAAACGAAGCTCTGGCTTCTAAGATTTAAAAAAAATTTTTTTTTAAAATATTCGCAACACATTTTTTTTGAAGCAAGAACACCACTGATTTTATAAATAGAGTTTCACTGGAGCACAGCTGCGCTCATTCCCTGACATCTCCTCTGTAGCTACAATTCCCAAGCTGAGTGACAGGACCCTGATGACCCTCAGAGGTTAAACACCAGCGGGCCCTTAGAGGACAAGCCCCCCATCTCTGCCGTAGGTGGTGCTGTCTGGAGTTCGGTCTCTATGTGGCGTCATCACGACTCGAAACTTGTTAGAAACTAAGTCATGGAGCCCCTCCCCAGACCAGCTGAACTAAACTCCAGGGACAGGCTTCACCACGCCCCGCGGGTGAGCCTGAGGCCGGCAGGGACGTGAAGGCGGGGCGCCCCTGCTGCAGAAGGCTCCCCACAAATACTGAGCCGGTGCCTGAGACGTCCCAGGCGCACGTGTGTCTGTGCCTGAGGCAGGGCACTGGCTTATCCGGAAGTGTCTCTCGGGGTTAGAGCAATCAACACCTTCCTTGGGCGGCTCCTTTCCCAGCCAGGAGAAGCTGTGAACGTGGTCTGAAGCGGGGGCTTCACCTCTTACCAGTTCTCACAACATCCCAGGACGCTGGACCGAATATCACGGGCACAGGGTGGTAGCAGCGCTAACCCAAAGCTCTCAGGACGGACAGTACAGGCTGTGTCCCACCGCGCGGCAGGCAGCGCGGAGGCCAGGGGGAAGGACAGCCCGTCGTCCCCGCAGGAGGCCGGCGTCAACCACCGGCGAGAGAGAAGTCCAGCCTGGCAGCTCCCACGCGGGCCCCGAGCCCGGGCGCACGGCGGCCCCAGGCAGCTGTCCTGCCAGCCGGCCGTCACATCGATCTCTGTCGCCGTGGCACACGGGGACTCGCTTCACTTTTCAGGAAGACCCGGGCTTCCTCCTCCAGGCTCTCACCTGGGAAGGTGCAGGAGGGGGGCTGTCTTCCTGGACACGGCAGGAGACCAGGAGTCCTCACACCCTAAAATCCAAGGACCGGGCCCACGGGGACAGGACAGTGACGGCAACCCCACCTCCAGCCTGGTGACCCCCCCCCCGAGAGCAGGAGCTTCCTCACACCCGACGCCCCTCCTGTAAGAGCCTCTGCAGGGTTCCGGACCCAGCCTTGACACAATCTCAGCGGCCTTGGAAAAGTCACGCGTTTACTTACGAGGCAGAAACAAGCCAAAGTCCTGGACGGGGAGTGGGACTTAGGGAACAAACGAGAAAGGGCTTTGCAATCTGAGAAATGTCAGGACGAACACACAGGAGGACGACCTGCAACCGTGACCCGCTCGTCAGTCGGGAACGAGACTTCCTAAAGCACAGGCTGCGTTTGCCCCTGGACCGGAACCAGGCTGGCAGCTACGCACCGACACTGGCCCCAGGCTTCCTGGGAACCAGAGCAGGAGGGGAGAAGAGACAAGCACAGCAGGCCCTCCCGGGGTGGCAGGCCACCTGCACGCGGAGATCTGTCTCAGCATCCTCTGAAGTCATTCCTCATCTCACACGCAGTGAACCGCGACACACGCGTGTGAGAGGGGCCTGCAGGTCTTGAACAGAGCACACTTTCCGCCCTGCTCACTGGGGTGCCCCACAGTTACCCACACAGAAGTGACGGGAAGTCTGGCCACACTCGATGCCACAGACACACGGCTGGTCTACACACCAAAGCTGACTACCCCCAGGCTGACAACATTGTTTCATCTCCTGCAGTACCTGCAAATCTTACTTTTTATTTCTCCAGGCACTGGCAACCTCTCATTAAGTGGAGTGTGAAACCTGCTGTCATATGTCACAAGCCTGACATTATCCTATAATGAATGTGGGAAATGCTCCGCTCAGATGCTCTGTCATCTACACCTTTGGGGGAGAAGAAACGTTCTTGACTAAACCAATTTTCATAGGCACTGAGGAAGTCTAGCCTAGAAGTCTAAATCTAGACCTCTTAGGAAAAAATAACACAGGAGAATTTCAAGTTCTATGGGAAGCATCTACTAGTCTGCTTTTCCTATCTTAGTTTTATAATGTAGCAACATCATTGGAAAACTTCTCAGCATTTCCACCAGGACTTTTCAAAGTCATCACCATCACATTGTAATATATCCAAAGTAAACCCAGGGGTCTCCAGTGCACAGTATTTTGAGGCTGATGAGCCTTGCATTTCCGGGACATCTTGAATTATCTGTAAGCATCCAGAAGGCGTATTCTAGATGAGTTTTAAATTGCAAGCTTCCAGGATGGAGACTCATCTAGCAACGTGCAATGTGAAACCTCTAGAGGAGTTAGAAGCCCTCCTTCCCCAGGAGGAAGGCAATCAATGATGCTTTCTGATGAAGATGTTTATATTCGAATGGACATCCCTTCAAAATCCCTTTTAATTTGGTGAGTGAAATGATAGCAGGCTTTTGGCAGGAGGTCACCCTGGCGTGAATGCCCCACAGCTTTCTCAGAGGATGGAAGCGGCTGTCACTGAGGGCTGCAGTTCAGGGTGTAGGAGCTTCTGGAAAAGACTGTTGTTCAGTGAAGCCCTGGGGTGGGCCTTGCTCAACTTGCCCAGAGCAGCGAGGCTCCTTCAAGCTGCTCCCTCTAAGCACCAGGAAGGTCCCTGCTCTCACCATCTGATGTGTTCTCGTGAGTCACACTTGTGAGCCAGGCTTGGGTATAAATGTCACCCACGCAAACAACACCAAAAACTCTGCTCCAAGGGTGAGTCTAGCATTGTTTTTGCGATCTTCAACTTCTTGGGAAGCAGGTTTTTTGTTTTTTTAAAAAAACAAAAACTCTATGACTTTAAAAATTTCTATTTAAAACTTTTTGTTAAACTGAGAGCACTATCAAAACCAGATCATCAGATGAAGGTGATTTTACATAACCAGGGTACGATTCTAACCATTACATTGGACATCGTGTGTTGGGCAAGCAAGCCTCTGACAGCCTTTCTCAGGCTCCAGGACCAGCCTGCTCACACACCACCTGCACACGGTAGGCGTGCAATTAACAGCCTTTGAGGCGAAATGAAGAAATTGGTAACAAATTAGGGGGTGTGTGTGTCTCGGTTGTCTGATTCTTTGTAACCCCATGGACTGTAGCCTGCCAGATTCCACTGTCCATGAAATTTTCCAGACAAGAATGCTGCAGTGGGCTGCCATTTCCTCCTCCAGGCTAATTAGGATATTCCTTATCTTTTTGATGAATAATATTTAGACTTTGCGGTTTGAAGTCTTCCCTGGTGGCTCAGACGGTAAAGAATCTGCCTGCAATGCAAGAGACCCAGGTTTGATCCCTGGGTTGGGAAGATCCCCTGGAGAAGGGCATGGCAACCCACTCCAGTGTTCTTGCCTGGAGAATCCCATGGACAGAGGAGCCTGGCGGGCCACAGTCCATGGACGTGGATTGTAGAATTGGACGTAACTGAGCGACTAACACTTTCACTTTTGTGGTTTGAAGACTTGCATATTTAAAGCACTTTATTTTAATGTCAGAATTTCAAACTAAACTATCAAAGATTCTTTTGGAATTTGAAAACTGTAATTAATAAATGTTTATATATGTCAGGTTTTCCTGGGATGATGGCGAGGGCCTCTACAGAGGCTATTACAAAGTAAGGAGATGCTGGTTATATTATAGCTTTTAATTAAGACTTCCGTTTTGCTGGCGGCTGGAGGACCCCGTGCCGCACAGCGATCCCGCGTGGATGCCTTCCCAGCAGCTGCTGGACTGGAGACGCTACAGACAAGCCCCTTCATCACCGGACACAACAGCTCTCCCTCGAACGGGCTGGTGAACCGGCTGAGCTATCGCCAAATAAATTCAGCTGGGAACCGTGGCAGTTTGAATGACGTAGATAATGTATGAGTTCACTTCTATAACCCGAATCTTGTAGACAGTGTGTAAACGCTCCTCTCACTGTTACCGCTGAAGCTAGCCTGCCTCCTCACTTCCCCAGAGGCAAGCGACTTGTGTATCTATCGGGAGGAGAGAGTCTGGCTGTTCTCTCTCTGAGGCTTGTCACCCGGTTTTCACGTGGACGTCATTATGTTTTATGCTTCCCTTGGTGGCTTGCTCTTTTCCTTAGACGATACGTCTTAAGAGNGCGACTTGTGTATCTATCGGGAGGAGAGAGTCTGGCTGTTCTCTCTCTGAGGCTTGTCACCCGGTTTTCACGTGGACGTCATTATGTTTTATGCTTCCCTTGGTGGCTTGCTCTTTTCCTTAGACGATACGTCTTAAGAGACCTGTCCACGTCGCTACAGAGAGACCTAACTCATTTGATTTAAGCATTCCCTAATATAAGTAAATTATGGCTTTTAGCCTTGCTGCTAGAGATTTATATAGTTTTTCTTTAAAGAGTCTGCCTCTTCACATTTAATGATGACAGAATCTTGCAGAGCTGGGCAAAGAACCCACAAGAATCGTTCTGCCAGCCAAGCTGAGTTTGACAAAGTGGTCCAACTATAGACGTAAATGTGATTCATCAGAATAAAATGGGACTTCGGGCATGTGTGCTCACTCACTCCAGTCGTGTCTGACTCTGCGACCCCATGGATCATACCCTGCAGGCTCCTCTGTCCGTGGGATACTCCAGGCAAGAATACGAGAGTGGGGTGCCATGCCCTCCTCCAGGGGATCTTCCCATTCCAAGGATCGAACACGCATCTCTTACGTCTCCTGCATTGGCAGGTGGGTTCTTTACCACGAGGGCCACCTGAGAAGCCTGGGGTTTCATTAAGATAAATGAAGATTAACCAGCGCCAGAGATAGAAGACCCTTAGTTCTATTTTAGAGCAGGACATATTTAGCAAGGCTGGTGAGCCCCTCATCCTCTTACAGGACCGAGCACAGCCCCCTACATATTCCTGCACCTCTGGACACATTCAGCAAGGCTGGTGGGCCCCTCACCCTCCTACAGGACAAAGCAAGGGGTGGGGGCAAGAACACAGCCCCCCCACATATTCCTGCACCTCTGGACACATTCAGCAAGGCTGGTGGGCCCCTCACCCTCCTACAGGACCGAGCAAGCGGTGGGGGCAAGAACACAGCCCCCCCACATATTCCTGCACCTCTGGA